>CDFI01097804.1:0-10029 GCA_000826405.1 Acanthamoeba divionensis | reverse complement strand
GGAAGGAAGAAGAAGAAGAAGAAACGAAGATTCATTTCATATGATGGCTGCATTTCTGCTCTGTGTGGATCCAAGTGTCATATCCACGCGAGAGGAAGCCAATGATCACCTGTGCGCTATTCGTTGTGTTACTTGCAAACAGCATCGAAAAGTCGGGGCGTATAGGTCCAAGCAGTGACTCTGGCAGCTCTGTGTTTTTCTTTCGACGCTTACTTCGGGAACTATTATCTTGCCTGTGTTCGTGCTTTGCTTCTGTCTCGGCCGCCACCTCTGCATTTGAACCTTCTTGATTCTCTGCTTCCCTCTTGCGCTTGTGCGTTTCACTGCTATATACATGGCGTAGGGTGCATTTACTTCCTGCTGGGCAATAGCCTTTCAGAAAATCTTTGCATACTTCTGCCTCAGGGCTAACGTAGACATGAGAATAGGGACACGAGTCGTTGGTGCACATGCCCCGAAGGAAATGGTAACACACTGGCATCTTCTTTTCCTTATTGGCAACCGAATGCGACAAGGGGCACTCATCGTTAGTACAGGCTCCCCTGAGGAACTGTTTACATATGGCAACTTTATCCTTGTCGTGGATAAAGGGGCAGGTATCCATCTTGTCACATTTGCCTGAATGTTGGGCCGAGCAGTAAGTTCAACAGAAGAATACAAGATGAAGAAGGGGAGGGGGAAGACACCATACCAAACTTGTTAAAGAATAGACAATATTGCTTTTTCCTCTTGGTATCTTTGAGTTTGATTCGTTGAAACGAAGGAACTCTCTTCCTTAAGGGCCTGATCCCAGATCGGGCTCTGACCAGTGAATAGCCATCACCTGACTTGACGTAGGTGGCCCCACTGACAGCAACTCGTTGAGGCTCGAACGTTTTTGCCTTACGCAACATCAAACTGTCTATGAAGAGGAGCACATTATTGGAAAAGAGCAGTTGTATGCTGGTTTTCAAACTACCCTCTACTACAACTCAATACTACTTACCCAGTCTTCTAAGATTTCTCCCTTTGGGATCCATCTGATACGCGATTCCGTTGATTTTTACCACTTTTGGTTTGGGCTGAACGTCTTTAGCTTGTGTCTTGCCCTTCAAGCAAAAAACAAGGGTGTTGGCGTTTACGAGGGGATAGCAAGAAAGGAAATGATATTGCATTCAGTACCTTTTGCTGGTTTCTCGTGCTGACAAGGCTTTTGTTTCTAAACAGGTCCCTGGTCCATTGCATGTGGCGACTTGCCTTTTTTACAGCTGCAATCATGTGTTTAGTAGTAAGCATGTGTTTTGCATAGGTGTGGTGCAATAGGTTCATACATTTTCGCCATTGGCCTAACGACATTTTGGGTTTAGACAAAGATTTGGGATTTGGCTGAAATGTTGCATCCTTTTTTTGTATCCACTGGTCCACAGCTGTCTTGTATTTGTTGAGTGCCCCAGCAACCTTTGCAATTTCTTGGAGTATTTCTCGTTCAACTTCGCTTTCAGTCTTTGGGGGCACTACATTTCGCACAATTTTATTGCTCTTCGTCTTGATATAGGCGGGCTTTACAGAAGACGAAGCGGATTGAGAAGAGCTTGAAAGATGGTGATGGTACTGGTATGGCTTATGGCTTGGTCTTGCCGAAAATGATGAAGATGTGGGGAATTTCAAAGTGCTGTTGCTGTTGAGCTTGTGCCTGTTAATTTTACCGGCGATTTCGGCAATCTGCTGCAAGAGCATATGCTCCTTCTCCATGGCGAAGGTTTGCAGCCCAAAACTGTTTGAAACAACTGAAAAAGCCACCCCCCCCCGGGGGCAAGGTTTGGAATGTTAAATATGCAACAACAAATAAAGAGATAATTTTAATATTCGCATAAATATTTATCATCAGGCGAACTGGCGACAGAGAAAGGTACCAAAATAGTAAAAGCCTATTCCAAATTTCTAAATCCCAAAACGTTCTAGGAAGATAGATTATGTCGGCAACAATCTCATAATTTTTCATTTTTCGTATTCACGAAATGACAGAAGGTTTGTGATTGGTAAGCGATTTTTTTCACCGAATCGAGTGGCAGCCCTTTATCATCGTTTCATTTGCGTCCTGGTAAACACAACAACTTCTTCTTCTGGCTTTGGCATCCACTCAAGCCTTGAAAAATAGTCAGTTGACCACCACACACGCTTTTTCTTCTCTCTCACACATCAACAAATGGCATCTCGTGAGGCTTCAGTCATTCGCATCAAGCCCTACTACTTCATTCATGTGCTGGACAACAACAGCAACGTTACTCGGTTGGAATTGGGTCCCAACACTTACACCAGACAGGTAAGATAGCGTGCTATGCTACTGAACTTTCTGTCATCAGTGGTGTACAATTAATTTTAAGGCAACTAACTTTGATTTCAAACATTTTCTTTCGTTCTCTTTCTTTTTTTCCTTTGTGTGTATAAAAGGAACATGAAAAAATTGTCCAAGGCCCAGATCCTATGATCATGATTCCTCCTCGTCATTACTCTATTATTTCGAACCCCATCATCAAAGATAGCAAAGGAAAGCCAGTCGTGGACAAAAATGGCAACGTCAAGATTAGGTTCGGCGACGAAGAAATCAGATTCGAGCAGGATCCTTTCCCTTTGTATCCAGGCGAGACACTGCTCGGCAAAGTGACCCCTTTGCAAGTGGTTGGTCCTGATGCCGCTCTGCGTCTTAGAGCCATCAGAGATTTCGAGGATAAAGTTGCTGGCGACGAGTGGCTTTTCAAGGGCCCTGCCACCTACAAGCCTCGCATCGAGGTCCAAGTTGTGGAAGTCATTCGTGCCACAATCGTCAAGCCCAACACTGCCCTGAAGCTCAAAGCGAGGAAAGCGTGCTTGGACAACAAGGGAATTGGCCACGAATCCGGCGATGAGTGGTTGGTCAGAGAAGTGGGTGCCTACCTGCCTGGCGTCGATGAAGAAATTGTGCAAACAGTCACCGCCAAAGTCTTGACAGACAAGAAGGCTCTGCACTTGCGGGCTACGAGGACCTTTGTGGATGTCTTCGGTGTAAAAAGAAAGGCTGGAGAGGAGTGGCTCATCACGATTAACGATGCCGAGACTCACATTCCTGATGTAAATGAGGAGGTGGTAGGTGAGGTCAGGATCACAACTTTGAACAACAGACAATACACAGTGCTCGTAGATCCCTTGGACAAGAGCGGCCGCCCTCAGCTCGGTTACAGAGAGCTCAGAGTTGGACCAGTGTCCTTCTTCCTTCGCCCTGGAGAAAGACTGGAGAATGGCATCCAAAACATTCACGTGCTCGGCGCTGAAGAAGCCCTCTTGTTGCGTGCCAGAGAGAGTTACAAGGAAGGCAAGATTAGTCGCCAGCCAGGCGACAGATGGATGATCCAAGGTCCATGCGACTACGTTCCTTCCATCGAGGTGGAAGTCTTGGAGACCAGAAGGACCATTCCTTTGGACGAAAACGAGGGTATCTACGTGAGAGATCTCACTACGGGCAGAGTCAGAGCTGTCGTGGGAGAGTCCTACATGCTCAAGGCCAACGAGGAGCTTTGGGAGAAGCATGTGCCGGAAGTTGTGGAAGAGCTCCTGGCCAAGGAAAAGACCACCGGCGTCACCAGAGCCAGGACTTCAGCTGTCACTGTAGAATCTGCCAAGAGAGACAAGACAAGGCTTGTTACTTACCGCGCTCCCCACGGAGCCGCCGTGCAGGTCTACGACTATAAGGACAAGAAGGCCCGCATCGTGTTCGGCCCTGAGCTCGTTTCTCTTGGCCCGGAAGAGCAGTTCACCGTTGTAAGCCTGTCTGGTGACGTGCCCAAGAGGCCCAACGTCATCAAGTCGCTCTCTCTGCTGCTCGGACCTGATTTTATGACCGATGTTGTCATTGTGGAGACTGCTGACCACGCCAGGCTCTCCCTTAAGGTCTCCTACAACTGGTACTTCGAAGTGGAGAAGTCCAACCCCGACTCTGCATCTGCCATCTTCAGAGTGCCCGACTTTGTCGGCGATGCTTGCAAGGCTATCGCCTCCAGAGTGCGCGGTGCTGTCGCTGCTGTCTCCTTCGATAAGTTCCACAAGAATTCTTCGGACATCATCCGCAGCGCTGTCTTTGGCATTGACCCAGACTCTGAGCAAGTGCGCAACAAGTTCTTCTTCTCTGCCAACAGCCTTGTCATCACCAACATCGATATCCAGTCCGTGGAGCCTGTCGACCAGAGGACCAGGGATGCCTTGCAAAAATCCGTCCAGCTAGCCATCGAGATTACCACAAACTCTCAGGAGGCTTCTGCCAGGCATGACGCCGAAAGGGTCGAGCAGGAGGCAAGAGGCAGACTCGAGAGGCAAAAGATTACCGATGAGGCCGAAGCCGAGAAGTCCAGAAAGGAGCTCTTGCAGCTGCAGGCACAGAGCGCTGCTGTTGAAGCTACTGGTCAGGCCACTGCCGAGGCAAAGGCCAGAGCTGAGGCCGCTCAGATTGAAGGTGAGGCTGCGGTTACCCAGTCGAAACTCAAATCCGAAGCCACCAAGATCAAGGCGTTCGCCGATCTCGAGCAGCTCAAGAAGAAGAACATTCAGGAGATCGAACACAAGAAGGCCATGGCTGAGCTCGAAGTCAACAAGGCTCGTGAGTTGGCAGACATTGAGGCCCAGAAGTTCAAAGAGCTCGTCGATGCCATTGGCGCTGAGACCATCAAGAAGATTGCCCAGGCTGGACCTGAGATGCAGGCCAAGTTGCTGTCTGGTCTCGGCCTGAAGAGCCTCATGATCACCGACGGATCCAACCCGATCAACCTGTTCAACACCGCCTCTGGCCTCATCTCCACTCCTCAATAAGGCGTGGCAGAGGCCCCCAACCCCACACCCGCTACCGTCTCCCTCTCTGTGTGCTTAAACATTAAGAGAGAGAGAGAGAGATCAATCAATTCATTAATTGTGTCATAATAATGTTGAGGGAGAAGGTGGGGGAGAAGTATCCCTGTTTATCTAAAAAAAAAATAACTAATTAGTTTCTTAGAAACAATAAACATAATTCTTGTAAACAACATTTTTTCTTTTCCTAGTACCAACCTCCCCCCATCTTGAATGTGAGCGTTCGTACAAGTACCTCACATAATCATGTCTATGGCTGGCAGCGAGATGGCAATGCGGCAGCTCTACAAACGGCTGCTGCGCGCCGCCCAGACCTTTCCGAGCATCAAGCGCGCCAAGTTTTTGGAACAAATAAAACAGGGTAATTACACTCAGAACTTTCAGCTGATTCTTTTTCTTTTCTTTTCTTTTCTTTTTGATTCATCATCACACACACACCAGATTTCCGAGCCCACAGGTGTATTTCTGATGAACAAGAGTTAAAAAAGCTGAAAGAGGAGGCTTTTACTGCTCTCGAACAACTTGAAAGATATACCACGATGGGCAACCAACACAAATGGACCTACACCCAACGATGAACAACTGTAGGAAAAGTATGTACAAAAAGGGCTACTGTTGTGCAATAAAAGGCATCCTTTCCAACTAACTTGTAAGTTTCATATCTTAATTTAACATACTGTTAGCGTTTACATGCCCATCTTTTCTTTTCAATAGCATGATACGGCTATTGTACACAACCTGTGATATTCACCAGTGTTGGCTGGCCATATTTATCCCACCATACTAGTGCAGCTAGCCGGAGGCCTTGGCGAAGCGCTCTGTGATGGATTGGAGCTGTATGCGCCGCGTATTGGCCAGCTTGCCCATAAAATCAGGCGCAAACATTGCTGCACGCTCCCCGTTCACCACTGATAATACAATGACAATATATATTGATGTTAGTATGAGGGGGTGGCTATGAGGAGGTAACCATTGGTACACAGATGATTCTTGTTTCTCAGCTTACGTACGTTTGGTGTGAAGGAATTCCCTAAACTTGGGGTTCTTCTTGAAGGTGGCTGGATGCGGCAACGAAGGGCCGAACGGCCGCACCCCAGACTTACACCCCACTGCCAGTCTGCAAAACGAAGCAGCCCATCCCACCAGCCAACAGAGATATGACAGTTCCACCTTAGCTAACAAATTGTGTTGTGTGGTGGTACTAGTGTATATTGTATGTACCTGTAATAGGTTCCACCTTTGGTCTTCATTTGTTCGTAATCGGGAGACACAACAAGATACACATCTGTTTGGAGGAAGAGAAGAAAGCTCAATTCTCTTTGCCCTTGCTTGATAGCCATATAGATATTGGATCTATGGATTATGAGTCTTTGTACGGTTAAAATGGGAGCGTATGGAAGGCGGACTGAACGGTTTGTTGTTTTCTCCTTCCCTGAAGATGATCAGCACAACGTCGTTGCCCAGGTGCCTCTTCCTTTCTACTTGCTGCACATCATCTGGAAAGTAGGGCAGCAGCGTGCTACCAAACAATGTACCAGAGTCAGGTCATCATATCCACCTCACCACACACTACACACACTACTCATACGAGCGAGGAGACGGAGCCAACCTTACGTGGAACATAATTTCGAAGCCGTGGAACTGAGTATATACAGAATGGGTGCCCGTCGTGTTCGCTGAAGAGTTTCCACAAAGAACAAGGTTAGTGCGTGAGCTCAAGGTATGCAAAAAGACATCATCATCATCATCATCAACAACAACAAGGTCGAATTGAAGAAGTAGCAGGGGGGGGCAGGTTACTTTTGACGTCAAGACCACCGCGGTAGCCTTGGAAGCTCTGCAATTGGACTCTCTCTCCAAGAAAGTCCAAAAATTCCTCGAATGCCGCACTTCCATGCTCTGGGTGCAGCGGAACACACAATTAGCATGATGCATAGATAGACCGATAGATAGATAAGAAAAGCACAGAACAAAGTAAAGTTTACCATTATTGTACATTTGGTCTTCTGTGACCTGATCCTCCTTGCAAAAGAGAACCCCAAATTTGTAGTTTCGTTGAATCATTTTTTCCTCATAGTCCGACAGCTCCTAATGATCAGGTTAGTAAGTAGCCCACAACAACAAAACTGTTTGGTGCGATGTTCAGATTCGTGATGATGACAACCTTTTGGAGGCGAGGATCCTTGACTCTCATAAAACGCAAGGGGCCCAAATGTGGTTGATAAAGCTTAAGAGCCTTGACCATGTTCTTCACAGATGACTGATCATTATTTATCATCGTCCTCTCTGTGCCCTATGTTTGAGCAGGTGAGATGAAAGCAAAGCGTAACACCATTTCTTATCGAAGGGCTAGCTTGCCTTTTTCGTGTGGATGAGCACTTTGAGCCGTTCTGGGCGTGGACCTTCTTTGGGAGAGCATTGGAAGCTTATAACCACTGGCCCGACCAAGCCCTCATCGTCCGGGTGTGATATCCAATTCTCATGGTCTAATTAGTTAGATTATGTATGTTCTCATTAATATTTTTAGCAAGTAAAGTGTAAAGTGTTAAATTTGTTAAAGAGTAATAATAGAGGAGTATCAAGAAGAAGCTTGCCGTGGGGATACAGATAGTCGCGGTAATAGTTCTTGTATTGGTCTGCCTCTATGAAGGGAAAGAGGACTGCCGTGGTTGGCTTGGTACTTCCAGTACACCTTGCCTTCTTGTAAACATCCCTGAATGCTTCTCTTCCAATCTCGCGGATAAAGTTCGGCTCTTTCATGATCATCATCATCACCTGCCCTTGATCACCTTCAGGTTCCTGAAACTCCAATGAGATTGTCAATGTGTGCGGTGATTCTGTTTGTAGTTGCTTGAGATGATAGAAGGGCGTACATCTGACCACACAATCTTGTTTGTAGAACGGGTTACCCACTCCTTATCTATCTCATTCACCATTGAGTAAAGCTGTCCCTAGTGAAGGCAGTATGGAATAAACTCAAGTCAACGTCTGCACACTTTTTTTCATACAGACAAGGGACTGTTTTACCTTGGTGCTTTTAGAGATGTCTCCAGCAATCCTATGCGTGGTATCAGAGGGATGGTCATCTGAATGTTCCTTTTGTGGAAAGTGGAGTGGGGCCGAGTGGCCCTTTTCGTCTTCAATTGGCCATGCACTTTTTCTGCTGACCCTCAATGAGCCTCTCATGTTCTTTCTCCCAAACATTGACTTGCTCAGTGACAACCTCTTTTCTTTGGGACTGAGATTGTTGCTGATGATGTTGTGGGCGCTGATAGCACTGAGGCTGCTACTGCTTGAAGAAGAGGCCATTTGTTGGGGCTCTGTGGAAGATACTGCCCCCTGTACATCAAACTTTTCCACTTTTTCTGCTTTGGTGACGATAGTAGATAGTGATTGTCTTCTCCCCGTAGAGAACTCCCAGCTGTTGTTTTTGTTTCTGTCCAACACCTCCTGAGATTGGCCAGAATTGCTGGTATCATTGATGCTACAGGCAGAATCTGTAAGGATAATGGGGACATGTCCTTCACATTCACTGGCTCGGTAGCCAGCACCTGAGCCAGTTGTGTCCCTTTCTATGTGGGCCACGGAGGATGCAGGAGCAGAGGATGAAAGCGAGGAACCGAAACACACGGAAGGACCACGATGGCTTGGGGGTGGAGAAGAAGAATTTGCCAGCCTTTGAAAGCCCATTATTTTGGAGTTCGTAGCAGTGGTGGCAGCTCGCTTCCTGTTGTTATTTCTGAGTTGGTAAGGTTCCAGCATCTGGGAGGGGAGGAAGAATTTTCACCTTGCAGCAAGGTCTTCTCCCTTTATTGAATCTTTGCCTAGACCGAAGGGAAGGCCCTCGCCTAAACTTAGATTGTCTAGGAATGTGGTAAAAGTTAAGTCCTATGATAATTTCCATACGTTGGGTAGAAAGCTAACAGTTACCACAAGGAGGCAACAGAATGTCAGCCACATTTTTGGATTGTGTGGGTCTGTGGTGGTTCCAGAGGCCCCCTGCAGAAGAGTCGCCTAGCGCTGTGCTGGCCCTGTGTTTTCTGACTGCTTTTTTATCTTCAAGAAGGTAGGTCTTAGTTGCACCATCACTAGTTAACACTACCAAATCGTATTCCTGCTCTTCCTTACCGTCATCTTCCCTCTTTGAAGTTCCTATGAGGGTGGATCTCTTTTTGCCCTTTTTGCTGTCCATCTTGCTCTTGGCGTTTCTGCCAACCCAGACGGTGCTCAACTCTTCCTCATGATGATGAGGAAGGATCATGTCCTCTCTCCTTTCCTTACCATCCACTTCCTTTTGATCATCCTCTCTTTGGAGGTCGTTCTCTTCTCTTGCCTGCTGGTTGCTTCCTCCAACAATTGTTCTTTCTTCCAAACAGGGGTTTATGTTGTTCTCAGAAGATTCAACAATATTACTGCTGTCTTTTGCAGAACCTAAGGAAGCTGTGGTGAGGCTCCTGACAGAATATCTGTAATAGTGTCTAGGCTTGAGCTTGGGCTTGGGTCCTGATGGAATCGTGGGGGGCCACTGCCTAGTCCTGGAGAAATCATTAGTGGCAGATCCCCTTCTACTTTTGTTGATATCGTTATCTGTGCTTAACACCACAGGCATCGCTCTTTTGGTCACTTCTGTCTGACCATTTCTTTCCACTTCAAACGTACTCCCAGTTTTGCTGGTGGGATCAGGGCAAGAAGCCAAGACTCTCCTTATGAGTGATAGGTCCAGTGATCTACTTGTGTTCTGGCTCAGCGGTAAAGCATGCTTCTGCAAACGGATGAGATCAGGCTCCATCGAACAGAACGAGGAACCCGCACAGCTCATATAGGCCGGAGAAAGGTCCATCTCAACGGCCATCATCTTTTTCTCAGCAACAGGCTTCTTCGTTTTGGGGATCATCTCATTCAGTAGTAAAAGGGTGTCTCAATTCTTTTACTTTCAATCAATAAGAGCTCTCATTCTTCCCTTGCCACAAGTATTATCTTGCCATGTTGTTAACAACAAACTCACTTTTTCTCAATGTCCTTGCCTAAAAAATGATAAGTTGGGCTGATTCGAAACAAACACCAAACAACTACAAGAGCCCTCGGGATATAAAAGTTGTTGCGGCTGAGGGACAACCGTTGAATCGCCGACCGTGGGGCTCGAACCCACGACCACAAGGTTAAAAGCCTTGCGCTCTA
>CDFI01097795.1:0-12933 GCA_000826405.1 Acanthamoeba divionensis | reverse complement strand
TGATGATGATGGTGATGATGAAGGGAAGGCGAATGGACCGGGTGGATCATCGTGAGTCCTCTGCTCCAGGAGTACGAACAGCGGGTCATCGTAGAGCCTGTTCAGGTCCAGATAGGAGGCCCGCCTGTGGTAGATGGAGTTGAGCACTTGCATCATCTCTGGCCACGGCGCGGGGCAGGGAAAGGAGCTTCTCCTGGCCAAGACCAACGCCGCTTTGTACGAGATGCCTCCGTTCTGCCTCCCAACAACCAGCAGTGTGCTGAAGTTGTAGGACCAAAGGTCCACGATCTGGTTCTCCAACCTGCTCAACAACACATACAATGTATAGACACTTGGGAGTTAGAACACACACTCAACTCTCTCTCTCTCTCTCTCTCTTTTGACAAAGTGGTCTACCCTTGCTACTACTAACCTTTCTTTTTTGTTTGGATTGCTGTCGGCAGCTTGTTCGAGGAGGTCTTGAGTCACTTCGACGAGCTGCTGACTCAGATAGAGAGTCTTCTGCTCTGCATCGGTTCGGACGTTGTTGGCGCCATAGGCGAACTTGGACGCCCAGAGAAGGGTGTCCCTCAACAAATCCTTTGGAAGCAGCTCTGAATGGTTTCTAAATAGGAACCAAGCGGCGCGCAAGTAGGCAGAGTCTGCATTTGCAACGTCGCTTTCTTGCCAGGCCATCATGTGCTTGAGGACACTCTCTGCCAGCACATGGTCACTGCAGCTCTCTATCAGAGAGCAAAGGTTCTTAGGAGCCACGCTGTTAATGCACACCCCCGGGCTCTGCATACATACACCATCATCCCACCATGGAGGGAGAAGAAGTCAGAGGAGGAAATCACAATCGTTATTAAATGGAAGAAACAGAAAGGGGAGTGAGGCTTGCTTACTGGACAGACACTGATTAGGTGAGCCAGGTCTTTGGCACTGGTGATGTAATGCCTTTCCCACACTCTTCTGGCTCGCTCCCAGTCAATTGAACATTTGTGCTCCACTGAGTCGGCCATCCAGTGCAGATCTGTGTAATCACCTCTTCTGCAGAACCCATGGCAGCTGCTCAAGTTCGTGGAGTTTGCGTTCTCATCAAGTATGAGAGGGAACACTTCCTGGTCGATCAGAGTCAGCTTGGTCAGGCATCTCAGATTCTCGTGAGGCACTTCAGTCCCCGTAGCATTCTTGAACCGCTCTCTTGTCCAAGCGGATAAGCGAGCAATAGGATGCAGCCCATGACTCCCTTTCATCTGTGAGATAAACTCCGCGTAGGAGCAAAGATGATCATCGCGATCGATCAATGCTGCCCTCACGAGCAGCCTTACAGGTGAGGTCTCCTTGTCGGGTATGAGCTTTGTGTCCAATTCTTTGAACAACTGAAGAAAGTGGTGTACAAACTGATGGCAGCAGAAGTCACGCAGCATGGGCATCTTTTGTAGCAGCACCTCTGCAAGTTTCTGCTCCATCGATTTGGTATCATTGCTGAGTGTTTCCTTGATATCAATCAGCTGTTTGATGTTCCTCAGCGACAAGCTCTCATTGGAAAACAGAGACCTGCATGCTGTATGCCATTTTTTGAGGAACTCCAAAGTATCATTGCAGGGAATGACAGTCTTCTCTTCTTCCACACAACGTTCAATCTTCTTCCAACTTAGCCTACATTCTAAGGTGCACGCAGCATTGTTCATTTGGTCATTTACTCTTGCCAAAAGTGCATCATCAAAAGCTATGTGACCCAACCACACAGCCACATCGATGAGGTGAGTACTACAACACACATACACAAACACACACACACACACAAGGTTAGGATTTCATGTTACCGTTCTTTCTGTTTCCGATGAGAATGACTTTGAGCCAGTAGAGGCGCTTGGTGACCCATGCTATGAGTTCCTCTTTGTGGTCTTTAGAGAGCATATGAAACTCGTCTGCAACGAGAAGACTCTTTTTTCTCTCATCAGGGAAAGCCTCATTCAGGAACGACTCCATAGCCCTTTCGACTAGTTCATCGTTGGAACAATCAAGCATTTGGCATCTTTTGTCCTTTTCATTCTTTATGATACGATTCTCCAAGAGGTGGGTCTTGCCTGTGAAAGAAGAAAATCAATCATATGAAGAATGAAGCTTCCGAAACATAGAAAACAGTTTCTGTTCACCTGCTCCAGGTGGGCTAACAAGGAAGATGATACGGTTCTCTTCCTGCTGGTACAAGTCCTCGAACTCTTCTTCCCATCTTGTAACGGCCAAGGAGTACACTGGACAGCTGTTTATGTCTAAAAGACCCTCCTCTTGATAAAGCTCACCTGAACACATTAATAGATTTAGATACCAGGAGGGACGCTCAGGTTCTTTATAATTGACAATATACTGACCGTTTCTTTCACTGGTCGCGTATTTGATTTGGAAGGTGCTCAACTGATTTGAAGAGTTCTTCAAATTGTCAATGTCTATCACGTCAGAGAAGGTAAAGTCACAGCGGTCTCTATTCTCTGCCAAGTTAAAAGATGTATCTGTCCCTTCAAATAATATAAAATACCAAGGAGTCCTCTTCGTGTACTGTGTAGAGTTTAAAGAAGAAGAGAGTTGAGAGGCGAGTGACACATATTTAACTCAGTTTGGTTTTTACCTCACAGCACCACTTAAGGAGCAAGTCATCTATCACTTCAAGTCCTTGGACGTAAACAAAGAAGCAGGATTCACTGAAGTGGGACAATATCTGCAGAGAGATTGAGAAAATTAGCAATATATATATAGTTAGGACACCAAGGGGTGTAGTACCAAGCTGTATAGATCAGCGTTCGTATTGTTCCCTGAAGACACGAGAAAGCTGATGTCAAGCGTGTTGACTGGGAGGTTGAGAGCTTTCATCTTGTGAATTGTGCCTGACGAGCAGAAATACACTCCATACTTATTATCTCTCCTTCTGCAGAAGAGGCTCAACTCGTGGCTGAGCCTGCACTCACCCAATAGATGAGTTCTGAGCAGGGGATTAGGGCAGGTGTCAGCAAGACAATGGGCAATGATGGCGGTATGAACGTCAGCGGTCGCATCCACTCCCAATGGTTGATGACCAACACGGAATTGGCACTTGAGCAAGAACCACTCCTTATACTCACTCCTCAAGTCAGAGCGCAACACATCAACGAGCCATCTGTTGAACTCCAGCTGCTTGTCATGTGGTACGCGCTTTTCCTTGCGAAATGCAACCTTGTACAGCTTCCAATTCAAGATGTATGCAATATCCTTTCCTTTGGTTGGTGTATAGGCAATCTTGCGCCCAAAATCTTCCAAGAAGGCCACAGAGAGGTTGGGACTCATCCCTTTGATAGAAGCAATCTGTCCCTTCATCACAGGGCAATGGTTGAAGCCTCTGTGATATTGATTACTCGATAAGCTTGGAAACACTAGGGCTTGCTCTGGGTCATCCTCATCCTCATCCTTCTCATCCATCTCATCATCATCACGCACTTCACATATATCGTTCTCCTCTACTCTTTGTTTACTTCTTATTTCCACTGGGTAAAACATCTCGCCTTCTTCTAGATTCATCTCTTCAAGATCAACATCGGCTTCATAAACATCCACAATATCATGGCCAGTAATTGCCATAGATAATTGAATCTCTCTATCCACCGCCTGTTGGCTGACAAAGGGGCACACAACTTCGAACGATGGGCCACAGGAAGACAATATGCACTCTATGAGCGTAAGCTTTCCAAGGAGCTTCATAATATAGTATCTGAATCTATGGTGTACATTATCCCAAGCATCCAGAAGATACATGACCTTCATCTCATTTGCTTTGTTGAGTAGCAGTTGAGAGACAGGCATGTTGGTAGTCCTCATCTCGTGAAGAATTGCAATGACAAGTTTGGTAAGATGGTTGCAAATTCTTTCAAATCGACTTTTCCTTTGATTCAGAAGTTTGAGGAAGTTCATCACACTGTCTTCTGTTTCTGGCATTTCAACACCATAGCATCGAAAGAGCCATCTGCTCAGGAAAAGCAAAAAGTCCTGTTCTTGGAATGAAAGATGCACACACAGCAACTTGTGGCAATTGATGAAGTCAAAGAAACTAAATGTCAAGGCCTCTCCCACGCGTTGCGAAGATGGAGACATAATGAATGGATGCCACCGCTCTGCTTTGTCATCCTTCTTGAGCATCAGTCCATCTAGAACTACCAAACTTAAAGGTGGAGAGGATGCACTGATATCTTCCCATGCAATATTGTGGTCTACATACGAAGCATAAATGTTATTCCAATTAATAGCTTGCATTGATGATGTACCGGACACGAAGGTCAAAATGTGGGGCTGCTTGGGGTCCTCCCTGATCAAGAATGACTCTGTGCCTGGCTTGATTCTAACCACGCCATGCGCAATATGAGGAGTAACTTCCAGTAAATCCTTGCAGTAGAGAATGAATGGTCTGTTTACAGAGTTCGGTTTTGGATCCTGAAGAGACGTGAATTCAGTTTTGTCAGCTCCCTGATGGTGAGCATCGTCCACTTTGAAAAAGTCTAAAATTTTGTCGGCACCGGTGCTCACTGGTGCAGAAGGCTGCCCGGATGGGATAGCTGTCTCGACCGCCTTTCCGATAATAGAGGCACACTCGGTGTTGGACGTGCGGATGGGATATGTGTGCTGTTTCTTGAGTATGGAGCTCCCACAGAGCAACTCGTAAGTGTGTGTGACTTCAAGTTGAAAATGATGCTTGTGCAAAGCATCTGAAGGTAGCCTGAACCCGTGCTCAAGGAGTCTATCCTGAAGCTCACAGTACGTGGCCTTACATGTGTAAATCTTACAATTCTTGATGGGATCTGCCAGAAGCATCAGCAAATTAATGTCGTGGCTTGCAAGGTTGTACCAGCAGCGGGTCACTATAGCGCCTGAACCGGGTGTCAGCTCGGAAGATCCGAGAAAAGCATTAACCATCTGCCTGCACTTAGCCTCTCCATCAGTGCTGGATATGAACACCTCTTTTAAAGTTGCAATGAAAGGCTTCATGTGAAACTCAATAGATTCTATGGCATCGACTCCACAACGAGCTCTGTCGAAAATGTGTTTTCCAAAGATCTTGGCACAGTCCTCATGAATGGTCGCATAGGAAGGTGACAGCATGCAGTATTCTCCCTCATTACTGATGATTATTTTTGAAGGGCAACATGGCATTTGCAAAGGATCGATTATTCCATAGAGAAACATTTCAAAACACTGGTATAACCAAAATATGGTGTGGTATTAATAAATTGGCTCACACTTAAAGACAAAAGGCCTAAAAGAGAATATTGGTGCCACCTACCCTGCATGTGTACAAGACCTCCTCAAAACTGGTTCCGAATAACAGCAGAGTATGCGTCTGCCTAACCACTGTCACATTCAGAAAGGAAGGCAGCACACGAGGTGAAATCAATTCTTGAACAGCAAATCCTGATTGAGCAACTAGTTCAGATATGACATCATCGACGTCGATGGGGTATAACCAGGAGTCGAGCGTGTCCTTGTCCAGACCAATGGCCCAGAACCAGGCAAAAAGGATAGTTGCTTTAAAGTACAGCATTTTTACAACCTCATCTTTGTCCTTAAACAGGTTCCACTTGTGTAAGCAAATATAGAGAGCACGTAGGTTGGACTTCACAATGTCCAAACTTAGCCCGGAGGATACAGTCAGAAGGGGCTCCTCCCAATTTTCTTTTGGCATGTGTTCCACTTCTTGCTTTATAGATTCAAGAAGACTGTTGATATTGATGTCTTTACTCAACTTGTTCAAAGTGTTCTCAGAAAGGGGTCGCTGACGTATAAATGCAAGTTAGTAATTCGGTCATAAATAGAATCCTAACAGAGAAAGGTGGCTACCAAAGGAATAGAAAGAGGCACTGGATGTTTGCTGCTGAGAGTAAATCTGTTTGTTGTGATGGGGTTTCCTTTCATGAGTTGGGCATAGTAATTATACACAGAGTCTTCCAAAAGATGTGGAGCCACAAGATACAAGGCGAACGGAGATGCGATCATAGGTTGCTCTGCTACAGTACTCTCTAACTTTGCAGTATATATCAGGCCCTGTTACGCCACATTACAAAGATATTGAATTATGAACGAGCTTAGGACTTACAAAACAGTTTGAAAGTATGTCTACTTACGTTGAACATGGACATCTCCTCTTCTGTTGGAAGTACAGGAAGGTTCTCGAAGGGTTGCAGCATCCATAAAATGAACATAAGGTACCTATGTTCAAAACTGTTCACACCACCATCAGACTTCTCTTTTCCTTTATCATTGGCCTTGACCTCAGCATGACTGGAGTGGATTGAGATAAGGAGCCTGAGCATGTATTTTTGTGCTTCAGAGTCCAGCCATGCTTGATGTTTCTTAAACTGACGGTTGAGGTCCATGCTTGCCCTATTGTTAGAGACGCTAAGGCGCAGCTGCCCATCAGAAAAGTTGGACAAAAATAGAGCGCGAAGTCTTTTGCAGATGCGAAGAGGCAGACTGAAGGTAGATGATTTTTCATTTTGATTGAAAAAATCAGACAAGGAGTCGAACGTCTCCTGTAATTAATGTGGCGTTAAGAATTGAGGTTATTCGCAATCTCAGTTGTCATAGGATATTAAGCTAGAAAAACGAAAAAAGGAAGAGTACCTCCGTAAGTGCATCTCTGATACCGTCATAAAACTTATGTCCTGTCTTTAATTCTTGGAATTCCGGTTGTTTGAGCATCTTGTCAATTATTACAACAAGGGCAGATGCTTTGGAAACGCCATGCACAGCTTTTTGTAAGATTTCATTGAGAACTTCGCAAGGAGATCTCTTCTGAGGTGAAAGAATTCATGATTAGAACTACGTCACATGGTTTATCTAAGTACCAATAAAAGCTTATATACATACATCGGTTTGATTAAAGCAGTAGGAGCGCAAAGCTGGAAGTAACGACTTTGCGTGCAGGTTGCTGCTAGCCTTGCACAAGAAAAGAGCCATGGCATCAGCTGTGCAACGTAAAATGAGTGGGTTGTGCTCATCCAGAACGGTGCCATGTTCGAGCCAGACAATTAAATCCTGCAAGAAGTTGGTCATCTCACTATTTGAAAATCACAGGAGGGAGATATCAGCCACACACCTTAAAGAAAGGATGAATGCAAAGGGGTGCATTTTCTTTTGCATATATCTGGCTCTCCTTTACCCTATTGCGCACCTTCTCGTTCAAATAAAACTCCATAATTGCTGCACCAAGCACTGGGCTGTGGCAATAGTTAGTCTGGAAGGAATAAAAGCCTTGCTTATTTAAAACGAATACATACCAAGCCTGGAATATATCAAGATTGTCTGTTTGCAACTTGAAAAAGAATTCTCTCAAACCTACTTGTCTGGAAATGATGTCTATAAAAGTGAAAGCAGCAAAGTCAACATGGGTCTGTTCACAATTGCTTGTCTTCTGCATTCAGCATGAGAAGCGGAATTAACTAAACAAGGGGGACATATGGCTTACCTGTGGGGCCATTAAGTGCCAAAATGGGCGGAAGGCTCTCTTTTGCTGTTTGTGACAGGTCAAGAGGAATACTAGAATTAATGAGATTTTCCACATCCTGCCCAGTGATCCTCAATGTGTCATTTGAAATATTCTTGTTTCCTCTCAATGACCATTTGAGTGCTGAACATATGCAATCCGCTTTGCTGATTGGAGCATACAGCTGTAAAGAAATGGAGAAAATGTACCGAAGTCAAAATAATAATTTGATACAAGTAGAAAGAGTAATCTGGAACATAAAGGAGGGTTTTACCTTGGGTTGTAATAATTCCTCTTCAAACCTAAGCCTCACAGAGCCAAAATTATCTTTCGAGTTGCGAAGGAGGTTGTATAAGCTATGTGCAGATATGCACATAATCAATTTGAATGGCTGGTAATAGGTTTGGAGCAGCTGCATCAAGAATTCCAGGCTGTGGGGAAATAACTGCCACTCATGGTGCAAGTCCGACCAGTTCAGTTCGCTCTGTTGTATGCACTGGTTCAAGATGAGCTGTTGACGCCGCATTGAGGAATCATATTCAATAAAGCTAAAGGATGGAAGCTCTGCTTTGCTGTCATATACTTCTCCAAAGTAGTTGAGAAGATGAATAGAGTGAATGTTAATGCCATGACCCTTCTGCCTGAATTTTTGCACTAGAAGCGTGTTGCCCACTTTTTTCCTTTGCTCTGGCGAAAGAAGTACTGTACGCATCCAACACTCAACACGCAGTTCTTGAGAGAGCCACTGACATAACTGCGGGGTATCACACAATACAAAGGGAAAATATTAGATCATACGGATACCAATATATTGAGAAGTTAAAGGGTAGATATACCGAAGAGGTGGATACAAACTCAGGGAAGGATATATATTTTTGCTGGTCTTCATTATTTTGCACAAGTCTTAGACACCTTGATGTTATATACCCTTCTAGAGAGTCTTCCTTAGAACGGCCAGGGTTGAGAATTTGTTGGGTAAGAGCGTTGACAATATTCTCTATGACTTTCTCTTGAAAGCCATACTTAGGACACAGATTCTGCTTTAGCGTGCTAGCAAGATTCTCCGGTTCGTCAGGTTTCAGGTGCTCTAGATATTCACAATGCATGATGTTTCCCAGCATCAACCATAGCGTGTTGTAATACAACAAAGAGGCCCTGTCACCCTCGTAGCTTGGTCTGACCCTTATTACATTAGCCTGAGTAAAGCAACGAGGAAAATCAACAATGTACCAAGGCAGCTTATTAAAAAAAATAGAAGTGTCACGATGACAAACCTTGAGTGTAATTTCGCTATTGCTGTTGGGCAGTTTGGCTTTGATCCTCTGTAAGGTTGGATCGAATAATGGCATCACAAAACAGTATTTAATCCTCATTGTGGCACATTTGGAGGAAATAAATTCACGTTGGGGCTGAGAAATCAGGTGTGCGTTGATGAATATGTGGCACTTGATGTTTGAGTGCTGCTTCTGGTGCGATGTATCCTCTTCGTCGATGCTGAAAAAATCAGCACCGTTGGCTGATACAACTAGCTCATAGCAATTGATAATTTTAAACTGATCGCTGTTCTTGTTGGTTTCGTAGTAATTCCTAATGTATGCAGCGTCATCGCATATCAACAAGGCGTACAGGTCTTGGGATATGTTGTCATCAGGGAGTTTTCTACGACGCCAGTTTCTTTCAGAGACTCTCCACTGCAACTGGCTGGAGACAAGTTTTTCTATTTTAGGCAGTTCATGTGTCAACGTGAGTTTCTCAGGTATGTTTCTGTAATGGTTGGTTGCATTTGAGACCAGTTGACCGATAATAGTGGATTCATCGTATGCGTGGATCTTAACCTGGCTGGTAGACTGCAGTGCGCTGGGCCATTCAACATTACCCAGTTTGTTGATGATCTGAAGCGCGTTCTTCAGCTGGGGATAGTTGATGAGAAGCAAACGCACGGAACCATTGGAGGCAGTTTCTATAAGACATGCGAGATCAATAGAAGACAGGGAGCCAGTAACCTGCAAAGCGTAGAAGCATATGGCACTCTGCTGATTAAGCTGCCTGAGCTGCTTCATCACAGCATGAAAGTTGGACTGCTCCACTGATCTCTTTCGGTATATGATGTGCACCAGAGGGAGGAGCAGTGCTTTGATGTATCGCAAGTGATCTTCCATGACAACAAAGAGAGTATCATTCGGATAACACAAGTGGTCATAAAGTATCCTTTTTGCTTCACGCAACAGCAGAGGGTCATACCTAAAGGAGGGAGATTTTCCTTAAATATAAGAGCGTGGAAATAAAGGGAAGAGAAAAGGCGTACATGTTGTCAAGTTGAAGCAGAGTTCTCCATTTGTCCTTAAGAATGTCATTTAGTTGGGGAAATACTTTAAATCGAACATAATCACTGACGTTGTAGATCAAAGTTGGGTGGGAGTCCAGAATTTTGATCTTCTCTGCAACTGAGGAGCTTCTCTTTAATGTTGAGCAAAACGAAAGCAACTGCCCAAGTACAGCCCCACTGCAAACGTTATGATATTAAGCATCTCATGAAGAGCTCTTGGAAAAGTATTACAATAAATGAAGGGATCAAGACCTTTCAACATATTTGTGAGGAGAAGGCTCAAGGTTGCCCATAACTTCGCTCAAAGAGGTAGAAGAGAGCTTTATCTGAAGAATAAGCCTCATAAATGGCACAGTCATTTGCTGTCGTGGTTTCACTAAGGAGATCCACTGAGTGGGCCATGTCTGATAGTCGCTGTGCCTTGTCTTTAACTGTTTCTCCTTCAAATCAACCCGAAACAATTCATCGCCAACATTAAAACAAAGCTGAATCGATCCCTCCTGTGATGATAAAAAAGAGGGTTACGTTAAGAAAACTATACTTCTTATTCTTCGGGAATTTTGAGTAAAGTCAGTACCTGCAGTGTGGAGACCAACTCCGTCCAAGCCTTGGCCTCAAGGGGAGCCTCAGAGTCCGGCGGATACCAATATAGCTCAGACGAGGCGAATTGTGCGAGCCACATGTTGGTGCTCTCGACGTCGTCATCCCTTTCCTCTTCGACCAACTGCTGCCGACGGAGCCTTAGCTCATACTTGCCATCAAGGCGCACTCCCACTTCTCTCACCTCTGCTGTTGGCTTTCCACTCTTCGTGTGGGAATATGTTGAATGACAGATGACTGCTGCACTGTTGAGGGTGATGAACTGGATTCCTTGGGACGTGATAATCTCATATGTGTCATCTATATTGAAGCTCACGCGCTTTCTTTGCTCCTTAGTGCGATTAATGTAAGCCCCAATGAATGCGTAGGCATCATTGATGTGCTTCAATTTCTGAGCTTCATTTGAAAGAGGATGGGCAAAGTGCAGATCTGTGGCCACCCTGCATACTTGGGCGAGAGAGAGATTTTCCAGGTCCACAAATTTGGGCCCGTCTTCGTCTTCATCAGTCTCACTTTCGCCGTGACAGCGCAACAGATGGATGGGAATGCGAAGCTTGTTCTCCTCTCGCAGGCGCAGTGCCACTTTTCGTATTAAAACATCAAGGAGAAGCTCCATGTTTGCCCTCATCTTGTCGTCATCGGCATCATACTCATCTTTCCACAGATTGCCTCGATGCTCTGCGTATTTGCCATCCTTGTCGATGAGAATCTCCTTTAAGTGTCCCTTGTCTGCGTTCCTTGCCTGTGTGCGTGTGTACCCCAGGCAAATAGAGCACCGCTGCTCAATGTCGTTGAAGGCATTTGCATTCTGTCGTTCGTGGGGGCGCAGGTCAGCAAAGATGTCCCGCAGCTCAGCGATGGCATCCAGAATGGCATCCACAGAACAGTTCTCGTCTTCCTGCTCGCCATCACCTGTGCCGTTGTAGTACAACTGCTCATCATCACTGCCATCTTCGGTGCCAGAAAGCAATGAAGATGATGTCTGCTGTGCATCCTTCAATTTTGTATAAATCTCTGCTACCTTCTCGAGAGTTGCTCTTTCATCTGAGTCTAAATCTGATGTTTGAGCATCCTTACCAGACAGAAGAGATAAAAAATATCTGGGGCTCCCCTACATTTCGAATTTAAATGACTTGTTAAGGGGGGGGTTGTTGATTTAAAAAAGAGAGAAGAATGAGGTTAATTACCTCTTTCTTCTTGAAGATGGAGGCAGCACGGGTGAGATTTTGGATGTCAAAGTGGCAAGCAAGGCGCGCCCCTAAAGCTTGAGCCCTCAAGAGCCTGACATAGAGCCATCCAGGTGGGCCTTCCTCGTTGAGGCCAGCCTTCTGCAGGACAGTTCCACACTGCCCCGCGTTGAGCTCCTCAATGTCCACCTTCTCCAGCTCCAGCTCCATCTCTTTCTCCTTCTGCTCCTGCTCTTCATCTTTTTTCGCTCCTTCCCCAACCAGTGCAGCAGCAGTTGGGAAGACGGAGGGTCTCTTCTTCTTCTTCTTCTTGATGTGGTTATTAATATTGTTGTTGTGCTTGTTGTCCTTGGGCGAATCTGTTATAATTGTAGTTGCGTTCATCTTTCCCCCCTTTTTGAACCAAGTTGAGAAAGGATTGGATCCAAAGGGGTTAAAAAAGTAAGGGTCCTGTAGGTATAAGAGGCTTGTGTGTGTGTGTGTGTGTGTGTGTGTGTCTATTGAATGCGTTCTGTGACAACAACACACAACTCACAACTTCTAATTAATATACTCATTTTGAATGGTAATGTAATTAAATATATTAAACTGGAACAGTCTAAGACAGACAATCAATACTTATTATTTTTAATGTGTGCAAGATGAATGAATGAAGAAGGAAGGGACTATGATGATGATGATGATGAAGTTGTTTGAAAAATGAATGGGGGTCAATATTCAGCTGCAACAGAGACACATTCCACCACCCACTACCATTCCCACACCATCATCATTCATCATTTCCACCATCCCTTCTGAAGAAGTTCAAAGAAGTTGTGATGTAAAAGGTCAGACTGATGGATGAAGTGATTTGATTGATTGATTGGTTGGTTGGTTGGTTGATCAATCTGTCGCAGACAAGGTGGGGTCCTGTTGCAACAACTACAACTACAAAAGGCTTCTTTCTTTTCAAATGGTGAATGATGAAATGTCTTAAACACATGATATGAGAACAACAACATCACCAGAACATATATGAAGAGAGCAGAGAGAGCAGAGAGAGAGAGAGAGCAGAGAGTTCTTCGTTCAAAAAAATATTTGTTTTTGGGGGGGGGGGCTTCTTTTGTTTTAGTTGTTTAGAGGGCAGAGCACTTGCGGACAAGGGAGTCGAGTAGGGAGTCGATCCTGCCGTAGTCCGTCACTGTCAGTATCCACTCACCGGGCGGCGACGATACCACACCCTGCAATCTAATTAGAGAGAGAGAGAGAGAGAGAGAAATATTATAGAAATATATATATGGCATATGCGTGTGTGTTCCATAGAAACAGAAACATGTTGTGTGTATATGAGTGAG
>CDFI01097703.1:0-12042 GCA_000826405.1 Acanthamoeba divionensis | reverse complement strand
GTCACGTTGGGGTCGAATCCTTTCAAAATGAGGTGGTTGACAACTTCAACTGCATTTTTTTTTACGGCTGAGAAGAATGGTGTGAGCTTGTGAGCATCTCTTGCTGTGGTATTTGCTCCCATAGAAATGAGTAAATCTATTATTTGGACATTGCCACTTTCACAGGCCAAGTGTAATGGAGTCTTGAGCGTATTTCGCTCGGCCTTGTTCACTGCACCAGGATTCTGTTCCAAATGCTTCTTCAGTTGGTCCAGCTGCGCAGTTTCAACCAGATGCACAATTGGGGTGGCAGATGCATCCTGCTGCATCTCTTACGCAACCCTGCAAAACAACCCTCACCCCAAAAAAAACCTTTTTTTTTTTCATTAGGCAGTGCGATATCCTTGCCCCGTCGAGAGAGGTCTCATGTTGGGTGAATTAGAATAAACAATGTTTGCTCTCATTAAGAATAATAATAATAATAATAATAACCTACTTCACAACTATAAAACATACTGTGTGTGTGCTTTTCTTTGTCCCCCTCAGTCTCAGAATCAATTCTTTTTTTTACAAACTGCAGAATGAATGAATGTCTCCCTCCTTGTTTCGCTCGCTTCTTTCTCTGTGTGTCAGTGACGCCTGGGCCTTCGATCATCTTCATCCCTTTTTGAAGAATAGCACCAAGGATCCAAGCTCGGAAGGTCAGGGAACATCCACCCAATAACAATTAAAGCAACCCCTACTCCAAGAAGACTGCATCCAATTGCAAGACCCAAAGGCCAAAAACGGTTGTTGGCCAAACCTGCATTTGTGACACCACCACAATCGTGAGTTGGAGAGCACACACAGGATCATCATAAGTTGGATATTTAGGGCGAAACTTACCGAAGCAAAGACTTCCACAGAAGATGTAGGCAAGACCTCTGCCAGTGTATTTAAAGAGCAATCCAAAGTATTTGCGAAGTTTCCAATCTGTGAGCTCACAAATGATGAAAATAAAGCCGAAGAAAATCATGTAAGCGGCCACAATGTAAGAGCTCAAGTGTAGATTGTCAATGGTGCCGTATTCAAAGTATTCAGCGATTCCAATAATGATGAGAAGAACAGCACATGCCCAGGCTGCAAGGCGAGTCAACACGAGGGCTAATTTTTGCATCGCACTAAGCTCGTGTATGGGTTTTTCCATGTCAAAGTCGTCGTCGTCATCTATTGTTTTATAGCCTCCTCTTCCTTCCTCTTCATCTCTTTTGATGTCTCTCTTAAGAGGTGTGCTTTCCTGGGCAGGTTTTCTGTCATCATAAGCAGCGAAACTGTTAAAGCTTTGCTCATTCCTTGCGGCGGCTCTATCACCAGTGGGCCTTCCATCGGTTTTGGGGGACATGGGTGCCCTTTTAGGTTGGCCGCTGTCACCAGTTGGTTTGTTTTCCCTATTCTCCATAGCGCTTCAATAAAAACGACAACTGGGGGGTGGATTCCTTCTACTCTGAGACTGATCGCAAGGGGTGGAGGAAGCGAAGTTTTTATTCTTTTTGAAAATAAAATCGAGAAAAGCAGTTGTTGTGGGTGTTTGCGGGTTGATAGCGGGAGGGGGGCGGGCTTTTCCGTATGGCGGCAAAGTGAGCTTCTCGGCTCCCAAATTCACGCAACAGCGCCCGAAGCGTGTGACCTTTGAATAAAAAGTGCTGATTAGAAATATTATTTGTCGAACCAAACAGCCCCCAGGTCTACAAAATCACTTTCCAGTTTTTTGCCGGGCACAGTTCAGAAAGTAACGGCTTGCTGCATGTTTTTTTATTTATTTTGCAAAAGAAAAAAAGAAAATGACCTACCGTTTGTTTTGCCAAAGAGAATTTATAATATATGTTTTCACGACATTGAGATTAAAGTGAGATTCATCTCAACCAGCATTGGTCTCATATTGTTTGCCTGCCCAACGCATGCACCACATCATGTACATGTGGGGTGCTGCCTTCCTGTTGGTGGTTATCCTCAAGCGGGAAATAACGGCGAGGAACAGATTGGGGGCAGGTTATCTTGGCCCAGTTGGTGGTAGGGCAATTTGGTGACAACTGCAAAGCGTCCTTCCAATAGTGCCAGTTTGTTTCATCCTCCAAACTTATGTTCATCAGAGTGGCAAACACGATGTCCTCTTCTCTGCTCTTGTTCATGAACACTTTCAAAGCTTCAGATTGGCTCACACATTCTTCAAGGGATGAAATCAGCCTATCTCGAGTAGATTCTGCCTATGTTTGCGTGTGTGTTAAATAACCAGACCAGTTTTTGTTTTAAGAAATGACAGTTGCAAGCTTTAACTCACCTGGTGTAGGTCAATATCAATCTGAGTGAGGAGGCCGTCCCACGAAAGAGGGCCAGTGCAAGCGTCTGCTACGAAGTTGTCAGGATCTCCTACTATTCGCTGTTCTATAGTTGTGCGAAATCTATCCACCTCGGAGGGCCCTGCTTCTTGCATAAAACGCCAGAATGCATCGTTGCCCACAATGAGATATTTAAACAAGCTTCCCGCTTCTCCCTTTTGCTTAAGATAAAATAGAAACAAGATTAAAGTGAGAATAAGTTTTAGAAGGACCACCACAATAAAAAAAAAAAGAGTACGCACAGCCTCTCCGTGCAAATGGTGAATGTGCACAAGGGGGTCGGCTTGAGTATTTTCCCCTTGACGAGGAAAAGCCATCGGCCAAGTTCCGAAGAAGGGAGACTTTTCTATGTCTTCAGCTATTAGATTCTCCTCATGGTGGGCGCCAGGGCTCATACTTGGATCCGAAGTATAAAACCGGAGGTTGCTCACGAAGCGGGGAGTACAGATTACTGTCTGTTGTTGGGCAGAGACAAAAGTGAGTAAAGTGTAAAACAGAATATGAAAGTGTAGGCTCATTGTGTGTGATTCGAATTGTGACCACATACAGCTTTACCAGGATGGTCGCTTATGATAAACATGCCCTCGTAGTATTGATGCAAGACGCATTCACTTTCACGGCCCGTGCTTGGTGAGAAAAACGTAGAAACCAAAAAATCTTGTGTCTGCTCCATGTTTAGTCCATACTTTCTGATCTTTTGGTAAATGAGGTATTCCCAATACTGTCTGTATTTGTATATCATTAGTGGAGAGATATCTGTGCTGTTGCTGTTCTTCAGCTGCCATAATGCAATAATGGCAGTTCCACTCAGCTTTTTGTCATGATCAATCTCTTGCTTGCAATAATAAAACCACGTGTTGGGAATATTGTCATGCTTCCGCAGCAAAGAATGGTTTGCTTGTGCATTTTCCACGATATGGTTATCATTCAGGTCCAAAGTTAGATATTTCTGTGAGATGTGCATGGCATGCATACCAAAGTGAAAGGGCACAATCGGCACACGACTATTGGGATAGAAAATGCTGAACGTTCTGACAACTCCCGGCGTGTAACTCTCCTTCAGTAAAGCCTGTGCTTGTTGGCTTGCTTTTGCTCCCATCTCGCAATAGAGTAAATCTAACTTGTTGATGAAATTTCTTCCTTTGTCTTTTGGGCCTGTCCCCTTCTCTCCATGAACTGCTGTGATAGATGTCAGACAATAAACACCGCAACGAAAAAGAGCTAAGATGTTTTTACCTTGAGTTGTTGGGGGCTTCAGGTCTTGAAACAAGGGAGATAAAGTATTTTCTTCCAGTATTCTGCTGCGTGCTTCTATGCGCCAAGGAATGAAACAGTGGATATCGTTATTGTACTCCCCTGGGTATTGCGTATTATATACCACAATTCGGCACCTAAAATTTATAAATCTTCATGAGTAAAGTACATTTTAGGAACAAGCGCTGTTGCTTGGTACCTGGAAGCTTTATGTTCAGCAAGCTGATTCATGGCATCAAATATTTGTGCCTGTTTTCTATCCCGGGAAAACCGGATATCCCACAAGTAAGATGAAGAAACAATAAGCACCACAGATGGTCCTGGAGAAGTCAACATCTTTTTGCAGGAGTCCAGGACCTGCAGTGCGTGGTTCTTGTTGTAGGCCTCGGTTGAAACGTAGTCCTTATATCTCAATTTATGAAAGGTTTTCGCCATCTTCCTGACTAAAGCGTCTCTGACAGATTTGGAACCTGACTTGGCTGTGTATTGTACCAACAAATCCTGCAATTCATTTCTCTGTGCCACACTGAGCTGAACTTTCATTTCCTGTTCTAATTTGTTAAGCAGCTCTGTAATACTCTGGGTTCCTGAATTGATCGAATTGCAATTCGTATCCAAAGTGTGCTTTAATTTGGGTCTTCCTCGCTTTGTCTGTTCAATGAGTGGGAAGTGTTGGTCCAAACTTTTTTGGACACTACTTGTTGTCTTGTAAAGGAGCTGACCGCAGACTTCTCTAATATGCTGTTGTGCTGCTTTCTTGGTGGAGGAATTGTACATGAAGATTGCACCTTAAAATAAGGAAAAAGAAAGTGTCAGTCTTTGATAATCTTATGTCGATACCAATATATTGGTAAGCAAATCTACCTTGCGCGTTATGCATAACTTTTGAAGAAAGGTGAATTGCTATGTCAGTGGGGTTCAATGATACTATCACCGTCCTGCAATATGCTTCGTTAGTTCGTTTGACGACAAAGTGTATGAAGATTAGTGACAATGGGTTCGCCTTGGCATACCTGTCATCAACTCCTGCACATGTAAGTATTCTCTGTACAGTCTGAAGAGAAATTACGAGTTCATTTTCTGATTCTTTACTTCGCGGCTGCTTCACAGGGGCAAAAGCGATTCTTTTCTTTGTCTTGACAACGTTGTCATCCACACCACCATTTCCTTGTTGCACTCTACTGTTTGACTTCAGAAACGAGGCAACCTTTGGTGGGATTGCATCAACCTGGGAAGTCAACTTGTTCAACTCATCTTTGATCGCCTCAACCAACTCCTCTACTTCTTTGAGCCTGTTTTCGCGCATATTATGCATTCTGCCTCCAATCAATTCCTTGATCTTATTCTTTGGTTCCACCTGAACTGAGCGGCTCTCAGAACTTTCGTCTCGTAGGCTCTTCAGTATTGCTTTCTTTTCTTCTAAAAGTTCATCCAACATTCTCACCAGGGTATCTACATCATCACTGAACTTTCCCTTATTTTTAAGCATGTCTTCCAACCTCGCTGCAGTCTGTTAAAAACAGGCTTTGTCTGAGCCACACCTTCAAGCCAATTAACTTTCTGAGAAGGAAAAGTTAGGAGAGTGAGAAACCTGAGGGATAGCGGTATCTGTGCGTGGATCGGCCAGTAGAAAGAGATCGGGGAAGAGGTCCACCATTTGGCGTCCACACGACACTCGTCCGTCACAGGTTAAGTTCCTGAAGCATGTGACGTAGACCTGCATACGTATGAACGAAATTCCCCACCGTGTTCAAATTTTAGAAATGTATAATACACTGGGTGCTCTTTTGCGCACAGTCGGAAGAAATGTTGCATAAAGAAGAAGATTTGGGCGTTACCTGGCCAATAAAGCTTGCAGGAAGTTCCTCTCTCCATTTCCATTCATACAAACTGTTTGCCTATTTGCAGGATATGAGTCAACAAATATCAAATAACCAAAATGCACTCATTACCTTGATAAGTTCTGTGGCGCGGTCACTAAGTGAGGTATTGGTTTTAATGCCCAGCATGTGCAAGAAGGGAAGAAACCTCTTACGATAAAGCTTATCAACGTCTGTTAGTATCTGTTCGCGCGTTGGCATATTAGGAATGTTTTGTGTAGCGTTTCTTGTTTCAACAAGATCCACCAAGAGGTCGAGTACACCATGTATCTTCCAAAGTACTCCACCTTCTTGTCCTTGTTTTTTGTCTTTCTCGTTAGTATCTGGCTCCTCGGGTTTTTCTAGGTCCATATCACAGTTGCCAACGTGTTCGTTTATAGGTTTGCTTGTGCCAAATGGTCGGAATGAAGGAGCTGAAGGTGTAACCACACTGAGTTGTTTTTCTTGGTCCTCTGTTTGTTGGAAGAAGTCGCTTTCTATTTGATCAATAGCCCGCGTGACTAACGGGTGTGGAAAGAATAAAGAAACTACTCCTGGAATTGAACGGTAATCATTGTCTCTTTCTTGCTCACTCTCCGAGTACCCATCCGTGCCCTCAGAATACAAATCCTCACATTCATCCAATATCACATTTTCATTTTCTTCTTTCTCACTCTCTTTATGTGTGCCACTGTCTTTTTTTACTTTCTTTCTGAGTTCCTCATGTTCATCACTATCTTCATCCGCTTCATCGTCCCTTCTCCTTGCATCATCTTCGTCGACGTCTATCTGTCAAAGACTGATCAACAAGAATGAAGTAGAAAGGCAAAGAAAAGCAAAAATTGTGAAGCATGCTTCACAAGATGTCAACATGTAAATAGATACCTCTGTTTCAATATAATTATCGTCTATCACATCCTCGCTATCGTAGTCATCCATTTCCTCACAAAGTTCATTAGTTGGCTGAACCGTGGAGTCGTCACCACATTTTTCCATATGCCTCAGTTCTCTATAGGCCTGATAAGTGTGTCCCGCCCACACAAATCGGTACCTTGGTGCAGTTTGGTGGGAGAAAAAAAAATCAGAGGGTGATAATTATCCAAATAAACCTTGGTTTGGTTTGTGACCAATGGGCTCAAGAGAAAGTATACCATAATTCAAGAATGAGGGCAGACATGGCAGTTTTGAGGTAGGCTTTGTAGGGAGAGCTTGTAAAGGCAACACCCGAACTGGTGAACCATTTGTGTGCCGACTTGACCCACCAAACTTCTTTTTGAAAAGGAATGAAATCAGAACCTAGAAGACAAAGAAATAGGAATCAGCAAAGCGTCCCATCAGTCAAGTAACAAATATGAAAGTGATTGCACACCTTGTTGAGCATTCTTCCACCCTTCTGTATCGTAGAGGGTCAAAATCTTATCCACAACAGTGAAGCGGCACCACAGATCCTAAAACACGAGAGTCAGAACACGGTGTGAAAGTGGCACTTGATAATCTGGTAAAACAGCAAAAAAAAAAAAAAACTGCACTTATTTTCTCCAGATTTGAAAAATTTTGATTTCTTTGGGAGTACCGAGATTTGGTCAGTGCTTGCCATGGCCAAAGCACGCTCTAATGTGCTCCAATAGTCTCTAAATTGCATCTTTGTATCTTCTTCAAGCCAATCTGAGGAGCAGAACAACCAACTCAAGTGTTCGTGGTGCGAAAAAGGTTTTTGTGAAACAGCGAAGTCTCCATTGACGAGACCTTCCATATAGTCGGAGAGGGGGGAGTATGCTTGAGCATAGGCAACAGGAGGAGCTTGGATAAAGAAAGAGAAGGGATCCAAGGAGGAAAGAGAGACAGCACGAGCTTTTTTGGTCACATGAAGTGTCTTGTACACAGAACAATCTTGTGATGCATCACTGTAATCTAGGGAACGTTTCATGTGTGATTACCCACAATGTTAAACTTGGCTCCCAAGGGAATGTAAATTCAATTATTTTTTTTGAATAAGAAGAAAAGGTTTGGTGGAATTGTAATTAATCGTAATTCTTCTAAGAAATTATTTAACCTGGCTGTTTTCTTCCGTGGACCTTGCCTGGATGGAAAAAGCAGTGTCCATTCCTGACCTTATGAAAAAATACGAAAATTCTCGGAACTATCCAGGAGTCTTTAGGAACTCTTTAATTCCGACCAATCGACAAGTGCCAACGGTGCGGTCAACGGCTGCGTTGACGGGCTTTCCTGTAAATTATTTTTCGGCGATTTTCAGACAGGTGGCACCGAACTTTGCTGTATCGATTTGTAGCTTGTGGACGTGGCCAACTCACTTTGCACAATACACACAGCCCAGCGCACACACAACCTTCATTATTTTTTTTGCACGTCGCATAGGCAAGCATGCAGTTCTAAACACTCTCTTGATGAGTAGCACAAAAAGAAAAAAAGAGCTAATGACACCACGTCTGCTTCAACCACGCTGAAGTCGATTACCGTACGCAAGTGTGTGAGCATAAGAACCAAATTGGATTTTAGACACAGCATTTTTTTTTTCAGTTCGTCAAACTGAAGACCACCACTAACCAAATAGAGGCCAGATAACTCTCAGCAATTCAAATTGGCGCGCCACAAAGACTCTTTAGAATCATGACGGATTACCTCGAGCTGAGGCTCGTTCACATCCAACTCTTGAATTGGAATCAGCTGTTTTTGGTTGTTAACCTTACAATCCAAATCCCAGTCAAGCTTCTCCTTGAGTCTTCTTTCTTTTCCAGTCATGAGTATGCACAGCAGCAGCAGCAAAGCCGCAACGCCAAGCAAATCACTTATGACCCTGAGCACAATGCCAAGACCAACACCAAGGCCTACACAGAGATAGTCTCTGTCCAGAGAGCAGCGTTCTTAACATGTACAGAAAATAATGATGCATCTCTCTATGACGAAGACTTTGCCAGCATCTTGAAGCAAGCAGACGAAGGCATTGAAGTGCACGCGCCAGAGCTGTGTGGAGAGGGCCAAGGTGGCGCCTACTTTATGCGCAACAGACAGGGCAGTATGGTGGCGGTGTTCAAGCCCAATGACGAGGACCCACAAGCACCCAACAATCCCAAGAAAACAGCTGCCCTTGATGCTGGTGCCACATCATATGTTGGAGAAGATGGTTTGAAGATGGAAGAAGAAGAAGATGAAGATGAGAAGCGAGTTCGCTGTTCGATCCCAATGGGCCAGAGCGCTTTGAGGGAAGTCGCAGCCTATGCGTTTGACAGGGGCTTTGCTGGTGTACCGGCCACTGCTTTCGTCAAAGCCAAGCATCCCATTTTCTGCGGGGAAGAGGAGAAAGTGGGCTCCCTTCAACAGTTTGTGGACCACGAGAGTGCTTCCTGGGACGTGCCTGCTCACAGGTTCGATGTGGAGGATGTGCACAGAATAGCATGCTTCGATATCAGAACTTTCAACACAGACAGGCACGGGGGCAACATGCTCGCTGTGCGTAAGACGAATACCAATACCGCAACAACAACAACAACAACAACAAACGGTCTCCCTAAGGCAGATCAATCTAAGCAAATAAGCACTTATTCGCTGGTGCCAATCGATCATGCCTATGCCTTTCCGGTTGATTTTTCAGAAGCCAACTGGGAGTGGCTCTTTTGGCCACAAGCCAGGAAGCCCTTCAGCGAGCCTTTGCTACGCGAAATCGAGGCCATCGACGTAGACGAGGATTCACGCCTGCTGAGGAGCTTGGGCCTGGGCGAAGAGGTGGTGCGCGTAAACAGGATTACTACGCTGCTCCTCAAAAAAGGAGCAGCAGCTGGGGCGACCCTATTCCAGATTGCATCGCTGTGCCGCCGCAAGCGGGAAAATGAGCTATCGCAGCTCGAGACCCTTTGCGAGCAGGTCCAGCAGAATGCAGCAGCATCGACCAGCACACAACCCGACCCTTTTTTCTGGCCTGCGCTGGAACACGCCCTTGATGCCCATTTTTCAGCTTTGAAACAGCAATAGAAGTAGAGACGAAATAAAAGCTTGATTTCTTCTGAATTCAAAAAAAAAAGAAACATTCACAATGTTGTGTATTTAATGCGGGGGGGGTGCTGAAAGATCAATTCCCAGAAAAATGGTGGTATGGTGATCTATCTTTGGCTCCCCCATCCTCTTTCTTTTTTTTTTTATGTATTACGGTAAACGCGGTGCGGTGCAACCCACAACGCCCAACAGGCAGAGCCCATCACCCAGCCACGCGCTAAAGTGCATTTTTTTGAATTCGTTCTGTTGGAACCCCCCAGCTTCTGTCCCGCCGCCTTGTTACCATACAGCGCCACACCAACGTCAACCAAGAGAGACTGCCTCTGGAAGCTCTTCTTCTTCCAGCAAATATAACAAACCAATCCAAAAGAGTCAATCACCTGGCCTTCTTGTATAGTCTTTGCTTGCTTTCAAACAGACGAAAGCAGGTTCAAATGGGAAGTGATTTGTGAAAGGCTTCACTCATTAACAACAAGAGAAGGTACAATAAGAATAATTCAACTCTCGTGATCTGAGAGTTGTTTTGGAAAAAAAATATGTTTGCTTTGCTTCCAACGAATTGACCCTTGTGAAGCCTTTTTTCCGAGAGAGAGAACCTCATCTCTCCCTCTCTTTTTTTTAGCCTCCCCCATTTAAACATTTTTCTCTTTCTTCTTTTTCTCGTTTTATCTGTTTTCTCTTCTTATTTCTTCTTGAAACCACATCCTCATCATTTGTATTTTTTTCCCCAACGTGCTACTAGTGCCGTGACAAACATGGGCAATCATATAGCCGTTGAGAAAGAGCCCCTCCCACTTGCTGATGTGCTTAGCGGAGACCAAGTTAAGGACGACATCAATAAAGCCAACAACAACTGCAATGACTTCAAAAGCTCGCTCCACATTTGGCGCTTCTTTCCCAACTTGGAAGACCCCCAACAAATACAAACTACACCACTTGTCCTGAACAAAAGCTTTTCCAACTTCGACCTCAATCAAGTCTACCTGGCGTTGCACATTTTTAAGGAGGATTCGAACCCTTCGTGCCCTTCTTCGAATGGAGACCTGGCCATTAACAACAACAACAATGTTGTAGAAGCCGAAGTGACCGTTGGTACCCTTCTGAATGCTTCAATTGAGGCTTTCACGCCGAGGGGCCTTGCCAACCGGTTGGAAGAGGCCTTCATTTCTTCTCCACGCGATTCTTCTAACTCAGCTGGCTTCGCCTACGACATGTACATTTGGCATGGCAAAGATTCGAACAAGTACACCCAAGCGATCGCCCTAGCCAAAAGTTTTGAGTTAGAGAAAGCTCTCAAGAACAAGAGCAAACTGAAGCAAAAGCTGTTTTATCGAGGAGAGAAAGCATCATTGACTTCCATGTTTCCCATGCACTGCCCCCGCCGATCGAATGTTTCTGATTTTGATGCTCGAGCATCAGGGAACCATCTCTTTGAGCAACTGTTACACAGGGCCTGCATGGGCGACCCAGCATCACAATGCTCAAATGCGTCCCAAATGGGGGCTAATGGAATCCCCAAGCTGTCTCTGCAAAGGGTGAAAAACATGTTTCATCAACAACACCCTTCTCAGCTCTCCTCTCAAGAAGACAAGAAAAGTCCCAGTAACTACACTCGTTCACACTCGGCTGACTCATTATTTGATTTGTTGAATTCACCCACCTCCAAAGATGAAACAGAAAGAGAAGACCAAGACTCAAATGCCACCATCTCCTCCTCCTCTTCTTCCACTCCCAATCAAAACACCACCAACTGCATCTCACCGACTTCGCAATCGGGGTCCGCTTCATTCAAGAAACCGCGCTCTCCAAAGGCCAAGTCTCTGCCTCTTCCTTCTTCCACTGTGCCCGGCCCTTCCTCTCCGCCCCCCAGCCACAAGAAAATTGCTGCAAAGCTCAAGCTGCCTCTTCTCCAAACTGGCATCAAACCGAAACCATCACTACCCATCGCCAACTTCAATCTCTCAGACATACAGACAATGCAGGATAAGGAGAGAGAATCAGACAGCATGTTCAATAAGGCTGAAACCAAGCTAAAAAGTGAGAAGCTCAAGCAGTACGACTCGATTTGTTCAAAGATCACAGAGCAGCTGTTTTTGGGCAGTCAAACTGTATCCAACGACTTCGTAACTCTCAAGCGGGAGGGTATTACACACATACTGAACTGCGCTGGTTCCATTTGCCCCGACTACTACCCGAATGACTTTGTCTACAGGACCTTGTATCTGACAGACGGGGTGAGAGAGGACATAACTTGTATGTTTTATGACATAATTGAATGGATAGAGAATGTAATTAAAGCCGAGGGCCGACTTTTGATCCACTGCCAACAAGGCGTCTCCCGCTCTTCTGCCATGATGATAGGGTACCGTCTCTCTCCCTCTTCTTAGTTGTGTGTGGCTGGAGAGAGCAGAGAGAGCAGAGAGATTTAAGCAAGTACCCTAATATTATCTTTCAACCTTGTGTTTAATCTCGGATAGGTATTTGATGTGGAAGAGGGGATGGGATTTTGAGAAGACACAGCTGTTTGTAAAGGAGAGAAGGGGAGTGAGCAGTCCAAATGCAGGGTT
>CDFI01097672.1:0-11779 GCA_000826405.1 Acanthamoeba divionensis | reverse complement strand
ACTCCAACAAACAGGTATTATTTTACAGATTACTATGATACCCTGCACAGGTTGATGGTTGAGGAAGGCGATTGGATCTGTCCCTACTGGAGCAGCTGTTACTGGTCTGGCACCGGTCGCTTTACCTATTGGGACTTGGCCAATTATCAGGGTGGCGTAGACCCCAATGTCTTTAACGTACCCGCTGTGTGCAAGCTGCCTTCTGGCAGCCTAATGGACTTCCCTGGCAACACTTACATCGCCTCATGAAGTGGGAGTTAGATCTAGGGTAGAGTACAAGAAGAAGAGAAGAAATAAAGGAATCACACACAAGTTCAGAAGAAAAGAATGACATGTTGTTCTCTCTCTCTCTCTCTTTTTTTGGATCTTGGTGCAATTCTAGAATATCACATAGTTGTGTATCCAAGCATCGTGTGTACCTGATATATATATATCTAAAAGATGAATTGATTACGTTGACATGTTGTTCCTTGCAACTTGTCTTATATATAAATTTGATTTTTTATTCGCCTTTATTATTATACCTATTATTTGATTTTCATTCACGGAACTCCCACTAGCAACCACACACACAAGCACTTGCTCCGGCCCTGAGCTGCTCGAGCAATTTCATACTCACACCTCAAAACTGTTTTGTTTGTTTGCCCCAGCATGCGTGCAATATTGGAACCATTAGACTGAGGCACACCGCCATCATAGCCGGTGTTGGTAACCCCCTTTTTTAACCCTAACCCTAACCCTAACCCTAACCCTAACCCTCACCCCTTTACCCTTAACCCTTACAATTAATTATAAAATAATAAAAATAATAAAAGGGGCGAGCTGTGCCGGGAAATTAGTAGGAATCCAGTTCAGAATTCTGTGGTTTTTGTAATTAATCTATGGTCAACATAAATGACTTCTGAGGATGACAAATGAAGTCCTCAGCAACTCCGGCTTGCCTGATGCCCTCCACCTCACCTGGTGTCAAGCCAAACATTTTGAAAGACAAGGGAACAAGAGAAAGACTAAGACCAGGCCAAGAGGGCTAGAGGTTTGTTTCTGTTGGCAGCAATATGTCTGGGTCGTGGAGACCAGTGACTATAGGGGAGCAGCGCTTTGCTGAGGAGTTAATGAGGTCCAGAGGAGAAGGCAATGAGCTGCTCTTTCTGGAGTGGGTCATGGTCAGGCGTACGAAGAAGAAAAAGGAGGGGAAAGTGGGATCTGACAAAGCCCAGGAACGCTTGCTGGCCACTGGCAATCACCTCCTGGCAATTATCAAGAGGAACGCCAGAGGCAAAAAATCTGTACGTTTGTTTTCACACAACCACATTTGCCACACCTTTTGACACACTTGTATCATTTTGTGCAGGTGCAAAAGGAAGGCCACTTTCTTGACCTACAACAGATCATTCTGAAGGATAGCCACCATTCCACTGTACACCCCCTTCAAAAAAAATATGAGCAACTGTTCTTCACTGTATCTTTGGTTTGGTTGGAATCAGCCGAAGATATCAGTCTCTGAATAATATGGAGAAATGATGGAAGTGGTATTAATGAGTTTGAACAGGTCAGTTTTGTATTTAAGACGTGGCAGATGGAGTGTTCAACTGGTAGAGGGCTGGAGTTGGTGGGGCTCGTGAAGACGGCTCGTTCAAAGATCGCTTGTGGATACCCTCTGCCACCTGCACCTGATAGCTGCTTTCTCCAGGCACCACTTGACACTAGGTACCACCCTTCCCATTTATCCACACCTTAAGCATCACTGAATGAGTTTTCAGTTTTGGGGATGTTTCTCCTGTAGAACACGGAATCTGTGGAGGACTTCTAGATACATATATGGCATGGTGCAGCTATCACCAGGTGATGCTTTTCTAATACCAGAAGAAACTGAAGATATCTAATATCTATCATTCCAGACAAAGCCAAGCCCAGATTTCCAGTCCTTTATAGAAGGCTTATCTTTTTCAGGCACCACAGACCTGGATCTTTCCAGCTGTCCTGGGATTGACCCCAAAACTGGATACAGTTTTGACCTTCTGCCTGTTTTGAGCTCATTAAGTACCACTCCGTTCTTCTCTCATCTATAACTGCAACTGATTTCTCCATTTCGCAGGTTACAACAACTACTTCACTTCTTTCGTTCTGAAGGACGTTCAGAGAAGGGAAGCCCCTCAGTTCTTTGCCAAAGTTTTTGCTTCCAATTCCCATTTAACTAGAGTAGTTCTGTCTGGACTTGACGCAGGACCTGAAGGGTGAGAATTTATTGCTCCAATTTAGGTTATTTAAGGAGTGAGAAATTGTTCGTTCCTAAATACTTGTGCATAGGTTTGTGGCAATAGGCAACGCACTTAAGCAAAACTCTCTGTGTGCTCTTGAAGAGATTGATTTCTCGAACAACAAGATGAGTGAAAAAGGAGCTCTGGCGATGGCGCAAGGCCTTCAAGCTCTACATAGAGGCCTCACTTCCATTAATCTTGCCAATAATAACATCAACCCCAAAGGTCTTCAATGTCTCCCATAAGTTTGGCAAAACGAATGTAACACTCATGGTATGCTTTGCAGGAGTGTCCAGTTTGATATCAGCGCTGGGGGAAAGCAGGACAATCTCCAAGTTTCTCACTTCGCTAGACCTGTCTGGAAATAAGTTTGATAAATCAGGTGAGACTCTTCAAGTGCCAATATAGTTACAGTTGTACTAAGACCCAAACTTGTATAGGAACACAGGAATTGGTGAACTTGTTGACGGCAATGTGTAATAAAGGAGAGAGATGCCCTTTGGTTCATCTTAATCTTAGTGATGCCAGTATAGAGGCCTTTCCCCTGATTTCATCTCTCAGACTTGCTGCCAGTGATTCTCTGGAATATCTAAATCTTGGTTCCAACAAGTACATCTACCATTCATTATCCACTTTTCTTTCTTTCTTGCCTCTTCTGACAATTCTCTGCTATCTCCCTTTTTTGTATAGGATTGATAAATCAGGTGCTCAATCTTTGGCTTTACTTCTTGAAACTTCTAAATGCCTGTCTACTCTCAATATTTCAAACTGTAAAGTGTCAGCCGAGGCGATAGAGATGATCTTCCAATCAATAAAAGGTAACTTTACTCCTCCATTTCTCATAACTTGTTGCTATTCTCCACTCACACCAAACCAGCAAATGAACACTTAAAGGATGTGGTATTGGATTTAAGTTCGAATGACATGGGGGTTTCTGGAGCTAGAAACTTTGTAAATTCAGTATCAGGCTGTGATCAAGTAAACATGCTGAGTATTGCTGACAATAAGCTAACTGATGAAGGGCTTAAAATTGTTGTGGATTGCTTGACATTCAAATCAAACCTTAAGTGTGTGGATCTTAGTTTTAATTATGGAAAAACAAGCAACGTACATACCAAGGAGTGTATTGAAAGTTTGAGTGAACTGTTGGTGAAAAACACCGGCCTAGAGGCTTTGAATCTGGCTGGAGACTCTAAGGGAAGTGTCTTTGGGCCTGTTTTGGTAGAAATGTTCAAGAGCCTGGCAGAGAACTCAACTCTAAGGGAACTAGACATTAGTGGCAACAAATTAACAGACCAGGTAAATCTCCCTCACCTGGCTACCAGGTCATATTTTATGTTAAAAGTAACTTGTTTACAGGCTATTGTGAGGCTGTTCGATGCACTGCGCAACAACAGAAGTCTGAGAAATATCTCAGTTGAGAATAATGGCATGGCCATGGGAGGTCTTATGGCCCTGCGTAATGCGCTCCTCAGTGGCAACAAAACTCTAATAGGTATCTATTCTCACACATTTTTCTATGGGCACTGTATTTTTAATTAAAACGACTTATTCATTAGACGTGGATGTAGAACGGGCCACGGAGGCTGTGGGCACTCTGGCACGTAGCAGAGAAAGACCCAGAGAGATACTTGACGAAGGTAATGGTTTATGGTGGCAGTAACACTTTGCGACCAATGCTTGACTTACCGTTGTGTCTTATTAGTGGCTGCTGCACTGAAGAATAACAGAGCAGGAGAACCTCAATCTTACACAAAGAAACTGTCCACAATAAAAAAGAGAGCTACTTTTATACCAAAGGTATCACGCCCTTTGTACCATTTCATTCTTCCCGTCAATCACCGCTTCTCATTATCCAACTACAGGAATCTTCTCTGGCCGCCGCATGTGATGTTGAAGAAAAATATGTTTCCGGTTCAGTTAGCCCCAGGGAAGTCCTTTCAAATTCTGGCCCACCCACTTCTCGACGCACACCTGCCATTCCTCCTCTGTCCTTAGCTTCACCCTCTGCTTCTCCCTGTTCTCCTCCTGCATTCTCTGCTCCGTCATACGCTTCTCCCCGAACTGCAGCTCCAGCAACATACTCTCTTTCACCGACAGACCTTTTCTCCTCACATAAGTGTGTTCGTCCTCGAGACAGGATCTATAATCAAGATTCAGATCGCCCTTCTGCTCAGCTTCCTGGGAGTGATTTTCAATCAGCTGGAATGCATTCTCCCCGCAATGCGATCATATCATCACTTAACGAAGCATCTCCCCGTTCCCCTCGTTCTGCTCCAAGCTTTGTGCCTGCTAGTGTATATACTCCTTCGGCTTCATCTGTGTCACCCCGTGGGCCAGCGGCCTATATGCCGCCTTCCCCTCTAGCTCCGGATCATTCCCTGATCACTGCTCTGTTGAATGCTCTTCCTCCACCACCTCCACCACTGGTCGCGCCTGGAGGGAGCAGCAGTAATATTCCACCTGATTCTACGACAGAATTTCCCAGACGAACAGGTTCTATGAGACAAGGTATTTTAAGTCACTCCTATGGCTGTAATTCTCGCCATTGCTCACTGTATTGCTTACATTCTGGTCTCAGGTCCGCCTGTGCCTAGCAGAGGAAACAAACCATCCATGAGGCACCACCACCTCCACCAACAAGTGTCCTCTTCTTCTTCTTTTACCACCAGCGGCGATCGGCCACTGGGCTGGCAATACACTGAAAGTGATAATGATGGCACTCCTCATCCGCCACACCAATGAAGGAAAGGAAAGGAAAGGAAAGGGTCTCTGGTCTTTTCAGAAGAGATTCTTTTCATTTGTTGCCTTCTCTGCTCTGAAATGATATACTTATATTAAATCAAAACACATTGCATTGCTTCAATTCTTTATTGTTGCAAAGATTTGCTTTGGGCTTTGAGATTTTTTTCAAGGTTTGGTTCCAATTTGCTTTAAACTGCTTAACATTTCATTTCATCATTTCATTTCATTTCATCATTTCATTTCAACAACAAAATGGTCCATGCACCAAGACAACTTGTGTGATGATCTCAACACTCCTCAGAAAAGATGCCATTAGCATAGGTTGCTTGGAGAGAAAACGAAACTATTGAAATATCTATTGTTTCATTCTCACTCTTAGTATATATATATGTCTCTCTCACATTGCAGTGCTTCAATTCTTTATTGTTTGTTTGTTGGTCTCTCTCTCTACACATAACTTCACACAAGCACACACACACACACACAGGTGTTGGTTTGCTTTTTTGCTTCTCTCTTTTTTTTGTGTGTTTTGTGGTTTTTTTACATGTGGAGGCCTCTTCCTTCGATGCTGATCTTGGACGCCCGCGACTTGGGCCCAATGTTGCGATTCTTCCTCTTGAGCTTGATCTCTTGCATCTTCTTCTCAAAGCTCTTCTGCTGCGTGACCGCCTTGGGTGGGCCCCTCTTCATGGTGAGCGACGAGTCCACCTGCGAGACGGGCCTGTTCACGTAGTCCAGAGAGGCCGGCTGTGGGATGCGCGCGTGCCAGGAGAACTCCTCGATGTCCTCCTCTCCTCCTCTGCTTCTGGCTATGGAGAGGTCCAAGTCCAGCGAGGACTGGCTCGAGTTCAGCTTCTCATGAGACGTCGAAGACCTGATTGGGATTGACCCAATGTATAGGGAGTGAGAACCAACTATTCTTCCATGGAGTGTGGGGGATGGGATGTGAGGATTACTTGAGGCGGCGGTGGCTGTCAGCTTTTTCGGATTCATAGCGGGCCAGGTCGCGGTAGTCCGTGCTGAGTTGAAATATGGGCCGACTCCACCGCTCGATGAGGTCCTGCGCTTTCTTCTTATTTTCCATCGTTTCTTTTGGACACTTCCACAAAAACATTACCTGTGACACAGTAGTTATATATATATACACGCAAGTCGTTCAATGCTTGGAAGATCTAACCACGGACACTCATACTCTCTCTCTCTCTCTCTCTCTCTCTCTCTCTCTCTGTGTGTGTGTGTGTGTGTGTGTGTGTGTGTGTGTGCTAATCATATATCTCTTACGCAGCATACCAATGCACTACACAAGATGAGAGAGAGAGAGAGAGAGCTTACCACTCGACCAATTCCACTCTCTTTCAGATCTTCACTTTCTATAGGCAGCTGACCAAGGATATCAATAAAATCACGACGAATATTGAAATTGGGCAGAGAACCATCGGGCAAGGGCTCCAACCACTGTCGCATCACGCTCAACCCCCTCTTAGAGATAAAAGGTTCCTGCAACTGTACCCTGCGCCCACACCAAAAATTAGATCGCGGCCACTTGTTGACAGGGAGGATGTTGTCCACCATACTTGCGAAGTAAATCAACCACTTCCTGCAGAATCCTGATTTTGGCTACAGCAGGAGCCCCTTGCTTGTTAGCTGCAAGGTCGACTTCAACAGCATCCGCCATCTTGTTGATGGTAGCTTCCACCATGAGTTCTGCCTGGACAGGATCCATCTGCGATCTTCGGCGTCGTGTGCTCTTCTTCATCTTTTCCATAACTTTATCAAAATCACTTTCCTTTTGTGATCAGCGGCCAGCAAGAAAATAGTTTCAATGAGTGAGATGAGGAATATGGCCAATAGCAAAACAGGAATAGATGCAGAATTCGAAAAGGGAACAGTGGTCGGTACACCATAGGATTTTGCCATACCCTTTCTATGAGCGCACCCTCTGTTTCCGCTCCCTCAGCACCTTCAGCCACTCCATCAGCTTTCGTTGTTGAAGACTTTCGCCTGCGTTTAGGTTTCTCCTCTCCTTCGGTCTTCTTTCGCCTCTTCTACACACACAACCATTGTTTTGTTTTGTTTTTTGGAGTGGAGAAGTGGAGAAATGTTATAATTACCCTCTTTCCTGCTTGTTGCTCTTCCTCCTCCCCTGACTCAGAATATTCGTCCTCTTCATCCTTTCTCCTCTTCTTCTCCTTTTTCTTACGCTGTCTCTTCTCTTTCTGGTCCTTTTGCTGAAGAATGGCTTCAAGCCTGCGTTTGGTCTTCTTTTCAATGTCAGAGTCGCTCTCAGAGGCTGCCTTAGCATCAAAGCTCATGTCAAAGTCCTCTGCCTCGTCGTCGTCGTCGTCTCCACCAAAAATGCTCTCAAAGAGTGCTGCCCTAGTCTCATCCTTGGGCTCAGATCCATCATTATTTGGTTCTTCCTCATCTGCTCTATTGCTCTTCTTTTTCTTTTTCTTCTTTTCTTTCTTGGACTTTCCTGAAGAGCTCTTTTTCTTTTTCTCTGTTTTCGAATGAGACTTTTTCAAAAGCCTTTTGTTCTTTCTCTTGATGCTGTCACCTCCCCCTTCTGCTTCTGCTTCCTTCTTGCTGTCCAAATCCTCTGCTGCTGCAGGTTGGCTCTTCTCTTCGTTGTCCAATTCAAGCTTTTCTTCATCAGAGGCGAGCAGCTCGTCCAAATCGAGGTCTCCATTTTTCTGTTCTTTCTTTTTCTGCCCCCCAGGGAGGCTCCTTGTTTCATTTTCTTTCTTTTCAGCCTCATTTTGGTCCAGGAGGAGCTCATGATCCATTTCCTCATTCTCTTCTTTTTCTAGCCTGACCTTTTTGCTCTCATCCTCGTTGTCGTCCTCTGCTGATAACAATTTATCCAAGTCATCCAGTTCGTCCATTGCATTATCATCATCTCTTTTCCTCTTTTTCTCCTCCACAGCAACAGAGTGAGTATCATTAATTTCTTTGGGGGCTTCTTCTCCTTGATGCAGGCGGCTGTCTTCATCATTCACGTCAGCGCTCTGTCCAGCTACATCCTCTGATGAATCTCTTGGCACAGCAGTTCGAGTAGTCTCAGATGCTGCATCATGAGGCTCAGGGGCGTCCAGGTCGCTGCCGTCCATTTTGACAACCAACAATTAATGTGTGAACGCCGAAAGTGCCCCTCCCCCCGTATAATCCCCGGATTTTTGCCGTTTCTTGATTGATCTGAACATTCTAGAATGGTATGGATATTTATTTTTAATCTAGAAATATACAGAAATATCTGGATTTGTCTGTGTTGTATGCACAACCCCACTTTCATTTAGCTTGTGTTAGTCTTTATCACGTCAGCATTGTGACTGTATGGGACACTTGTGCCCCAGGGCTTTACTCCTTCATTCAATTTATTGCTCTTAAGTTCTTGTTCCTGTCAGGTGTTTAGATTTTACCTTTTTTAAGCTTGTATTGAAGATCTTCAACTTTGATGGTAAAGAAATGGATCTTGTGATGATGGATGAGTAGAAAGATGACACTAGTCAGCTTGGTTTACTTGCTGTGGCCAATGTTTTCCACCCTATTGACCTTTGCGGCCATCCAACGAAAGCAGGAGCAAAGATGCTACTCTGGAGCCAGTGCAGGTGAGGCTAAGCTCTCATAATTACTGTTCAGTTTGACTCTACACAGTAGTCAGATACCTGCTTGTCCCTTGACTGATTGGACGTCTCAATCCTTGGTATCCCAGTGTACTACAAGAGGTGATATCTCCAGTTTATCATTCCGCCTTGTTCACACATTTAGTGAAGTAACACTAGTTTACTTATTTCTTAGCCTACTCACTCCACAACCATTACATCCAGAAAGAGGAATATGATATAAAAAGGCCAGGCATTCGCTCAGCCATCTCAGTGAACGGGAAAGAAATATGTTGAGGAGTTGATGTTAATATAAAAATCCATTTTAGGAGTGACTCAAGCAAGATCTGAAGGCAGATTGAAGTCCTCTTAGAAACGCCAAAGGGTGAGGCCCCCTCTTTAAAGAGTAAAGATCCTCCATTGGTAGGCTGCATCTTAGCACGACACCACGTGCGTAAGGAGAACCGTTGCAGGTCTGAGCTGGATTTCTCCTGCTGCCTCAAAAGTCTGGCCGACTCTTCTCTGGTGTCGTCTTTCTTCAAAAAAGGTTATCAGCTCTGCAACGGTGGCCCGGAGTAATTCTTGTAGGTTGTGGACTACCACATGTGCCCAGCTCTCTGATGAATAAGTGGGCTGCCAAGTTCTATTTTTACAGAATCCTTGGCTCTGACTTTCCTCTGGAGGAGCCTATGTTGGCCCTGCAAACAACCTCAATCCGGGGTCAAAGAGGAGAGAGAGGTCGTAAGACCTTCAATCCTTAGCAATAGAAAACAGAAAGATTGTATGGTATTGTGCCTATATGGGCTTGATGTCAAAACAGCTCGGGCGCTTGACTCCTCCTGGTTGCTGCAAGGCCTCCACTTCACTCACAAACACGGCCATGACTCCTACCTCCTCCAGGACTCACTCCGAGCCATCTATTTTCCCTTCTTTAGGCCTCGATCAAATCCATACTGGCTCCAAGTTAACCTACCATCACTCCCAAAACTCACCAGAAACAGCAGCATCATCATCCACCAACACGTTGATATCTCCTAGCTCCTTTGCTCCATCTGCTCCGTCTCTTCCACCAGGAGTTCCTCATCCTCAGTCTTCTTCATCGGGCGCAGAAGCGCCCTCCCTCATGCACAAGAAGTCCACAATAGTCACTTGGTACACTTCCCACTGCCATCCAGTTTCTATTTTTACCTCTTCCCCATCCACTCCATCTCCAAGGCCTCAATCCATGCGCTTTTCAGACACTTAAGTCAGATCAAAGTGCATCCGTATAAGAAACATAATCTCACAAGAGTACGCCAAGAAACGAAAGGAGGATCACTCAAATCTTCAAATCTAAGGCGACTAAAAAAGATCCACGCATACTTGCAACATCCATGAATGGACCCTCTTGACTAAAAAACTATTTGATGTGTGGCGTGTGATGTGGCACTTGCAGGCTCAAGGAGACCTACGAGGTGAGGGCAGGGGGGGGATCATTGACCAAGGAGCAGCTGTACGAGGACTACGCTGAGCTCTGCCATCGCGATAATCGCCGCCCACTGGCCCATACTCTATTTGGCAAAGTGGTCCACAAGGCATTCCCTGGATTGCAAAGGTATCTACCACCAATCATCATCATCTTTGACTCATGAATCCTTGATGTGTCTGGAGGGTCCCACAAAGATTTGGAAGGGATTTAGCACATACTCCAAATCTCAGCCCTCCCCTTCTTCCACTGCATGGTGATCTTGTTTTGATCAAAAATACCTATGATGGCGGGAGTAGCAATAGGCTGGGGTCCAGAGGCAAGACTAAACATTGTTATAAGAATCTTACCAAGTCCACCACCATGACCTCCCCCAGTTCAGTGAACAATTGCCATCTGGAGGATACGAAGCAGGAGTCACACCTGCCCACAAAGATTCCCAATCTGTCCCACTTCGTCGTGGGTAACAGCCCTCAAAAGAGTATCCACAATCCAAAGAATACCAACTCCATGATCCACTACTATGTACCCAACAACAGCAACCACGGAGGCTGGATCAGAGAGGACAATAGTAATAACTCCCACCCCAAAGGGGACAACAACAACAACAAGAAGGTCATCAAAGAGGGCAACACACCTCCTTGGGAGGTAAAAAGAGAGCCTGGACTACTGAATATCTACCCTTCCTCACAGGCATTTTTGCAGCAACGAGATCCACTCCTGCAGCATCACTATCCTAACTCCAGCAGCAACCACAAACCTATCCTGGAGTGCCAGAAGAGCCTGCATGCATCCACTCCCATTTGTTGTGAGGGCTCACAAGAAAAAAAAAGAGGTTCTAGTGATCAAAGTACAGCTATTCTGCATGCAGATATAAAGAGAGAGCATTGCGAGGAAGGCGATGCTATGGAACTCCTGAGTCTGTTGTCCACGCTATCTCCTCCAGCCTATATCAGCCCTCTGGCAGTTTGTAATCCTTCCCATGATATACCCATACCCAACCGCTTGTTTTGCCAGCAGCAGCCACAACTCCACTCCTCCTATGTGCCACAACACTCCCTGTTTCATGCTCCAAAAGGCTCATATCCATCTACTCCTTCAGAGTACTCCCATCAAATATCAAAGACCACCTCTGCGCTGGACCAGCCGTTTCATCACCATCTCCAGGAGGACCATATGTATAAGGACATGCAAACCTGTGATCCCATCGACGAACTCCCAGCCTGTTGTTCTTCCTACGCTAGCCACGGGAGTGGCCACCACCTTCTCTCCTTCACTCAGGCTAGCCACTGTCATATGAACCATCCTAGCTTTAGTCAAGCCATGCAACAACGATCTGAAGACACTCCCACCTCATCCCCAACGTCGTCGTCATTGTCATCATTGTCCTCTCCGCAATCCAATGAAACATCTCCTTAAGTCTGTGTGTTTTACCTTTTTTTTTGGCAAACCATTCTAATCCTCCTAAGGTCCTGTTGTCGTTATTGTTGTTGGGAGTAGTCAGCTTCCAAAAATATTTGTAATTATGTAATAAGGGTTTTAAAACAAAATAATTAATAGTTTCAATCCAGCTGGTGGATCGACGGTGCCATCTCTGAGACTGGTTTCACCCCATGGGAGTGGCACTTAAAAAGTGTCCAAGTAGTAGTAGTAACATAACCTACTGAGAGCAGGTCTGTGTGCCAAATGTAGTACAATATATATATATA
>CDFI01097630.1:0-15077 GCA_000826405.1 Acanthamoeba divionensis | reverse complement strand
AATCTTCTAAACCTAAATTGGAGATATATCTTTGTGTGATTTTTGTGTCGTGGTAATTTTAATTGATTTATGATCATTGGTCAATAATTCTCCTTATTTATCCGATCTGACCAGTCATCAATCAGAAAAGTTTTGATTTGAAATTGTTGTTCAATTCTTCATACGCCCCCCCCCCGATACTTCAGACCACCAAATCTTGCATCACTTCAGTGGCGCTCCAGCGCATTAATGAAACGAAAATACCCCTTTAATGGCCCGCCGGCGCTTGAACCGCGTGGTGGTAGATTTAGAATTCAAATATCCGAAGTCTTTGATGAGCTAGCAGGGTATTTAGAACTTATTTGATTCCCCTCCCCCTTCGCCCACCCACTGACTTGGACTGCAGGAAACATTTCGGTTCTATAAAAATTGTAAGCAATCTTGAGGTCCTATGTACTATACTCGAAGAAGCCTACTGGGACTACAAAGATCTTTATGTCACCGAAAATCCAGATGTCTTCCCCCTGTACAGTTTTAAACATTTTGTAGAAAAGTGTATCCTGCGCATTTCCTTTTTTGAATCACACCAATATGGCAACGGAAATAGTGAGTGAAAAGCCAATTTTCAAGATTGAACTCAATCTCTTATCTTAACCCCCTCCTGAGAGAGTCCTGTGCTCTAACAAGAGCATTGTGTATCAAACTTCTTTAATCGTTTGAGTCTTTGCTGGCGAGAGAGCCTCTCAGCCTCCGTTTAGCAATTTCAAGTCTTCGCCGAGGGAAATGGCCGAGTGGTACATGAAGTTCAAGAACACCCTCCACAGCTACGGTGCCATACTACTCAATGCAACACTTGATGAGGTTCTTGCTCCTTCCCTTCTTCTTTTCTTCTTGATGTGTGACGAAGCCAGAAGGGATCTATCGGTTCCCTGCTCTCTCAAAGACAGCCCTTTCCCACACTTCTGAGGTCAGCAAGAGAAGACAAGAGAGCAGAGAGATAGGCAGAAATCAAGCTTCTATTGTCGTATACTAGCATCGATGCTGCTTGCAGTACTGGTGATGAATGTTACCGTTGTGATGACAGTGCTGTAATATTGTGGTTGCACTGCAGTGTGTGATGGTAAGGGGCGTGGGTTCCCACCTATGGAGCTTTCCCAAAGGACGTGCGAAGTTCTTGACCAGTGCCAACTCAACAGATGCCGATAATAACTCTGCTTCTTCATCACTGCCAATGGAAAAGGAAACCCCCATTCAATGTGCCATACGAGAGGTGAGTTCCTTGTTTTATTTACGACTTACGCGTTTCTTTCATTCTCCCTTTGTGGCCACACGACTTGCAATGCAAATTACTGGGCTGACTTTCACTATCACTGTGACAGGTGTATGAGGAGCTAGGTGTAGATATAGCTGATAAGATCATTGAAACGAATTCAATTGATGCCAAGCTGGGCAAGCGTAAGTCCCGATTTTTTGTTGTACCATATATATCTAAAAACACGCCGTTCGCACCACAGCTGAGAAATGAAATAGAGGTACTCTCCCCCTCTGTACTCTTTCAATAATTCGCCCAAACTATGTATTCAAAATTTTCGATCCAAAGGATGTCGTATCCATGCCCGAGTAATGTTGAACAATTTTCAATGCATGGGTACAATGTCAAATAACAATGTTGAGAAATCCACATCAACAACGGAAAAGAAGGTATTTAGGGAATTTGTGCAACATTGCTCATCCATACCACATGATGGTTTTTTCTCAATGTTCTGTGTATCTTCTGAAGGAAATCCGATGGATGCCGGTGGAAGAATTAGCTCTAGCCAACAAGCAATGTGCAGAACTACAAAGGTTCTCTCCGAGCCTCTCTGGTGAGATAATGTTTTAGTTGGGTCTAACTTTGATACAGTGGTCTTTTAGCCTGGATAACGCAGCACAGGCCCACACAATTGCAGCTGGAACAGCTGGAGCGAGAGCATATTGAAGCCAAGGAAGAACAACAGAAAAGAAAACACGGACAGGAATCTGTGTTTTTAGGTGATGAAGAAATTCTACCAGTCTCACAGCCCCTTGCTCGGCGGCTTGACCGTCTTCGACAAGGCTGCAAGAGATGTCCCCTTTGTGATAGTTGGTTTCTTCCAGGCATGTATATTAAATGCTTGCACATGGCTTTTTTTTGCATTATAAATGTTGTTGACTTACATTTGTGTAATCACATCTAATACATAGGTCAGCGCTTGGATCTAGCAATTCATTTAATTGACTGTGCACAGTCCGAACTGCAAGGAACCCCACCACAGCAGGTGACTCCAGACCAGTCGGGCATGTTCCCGCTCCAACCTTTTTCCAGTCCGCTAGTCCATGAACAGCATCTGCAGCAAACCACACCGCCACCACCAGGTCATTCGTTTTCGACTTTTTCCACTCCGCCATTCCAGCAGGTAATTCTAAGTCATCGCTACAGCCTCTGTCCACTCGCAAGCTAATTTTCTCGTGAACAAGCCTTATGAACCTCCCCACGGAGGTGTCCCGGCACCGGACATGAACAACTATGGATTGCTCGAGTCTCCTATGCGGAGTGGACCCTCTCCTCCTTCTAGCTCCACCATGCCTCTTCTGGTGCGTTGCTACTTTATCTATACCGCCACAGAGAAGAACACTCATCGAATGGTTCCCTTAAAAATCGTACAGGATTCTCACAGCCTGATAGATACATTGCAAAGGCTACAAGCTAGCGGGCCAGGCGCATTGCCGGCGAGCGTGGCGGCGCTTCTAAACGGGGCAGCTGGCTCACAGGGTAATACCCTTGCAGCTGCCCTAGTCCAGCAGGCTGGCCAATCGCTGCTGGCTGCAGCCTTGAGTCACTTCAAATCGCAAGGTATTCCTGAGCGCCCTCACCACGTTTGGCTTAGCTTGGCTAACACATAAACCTTTGGGAACTATCTCTCATGAATGTTGTTCAGTGAGCCAAGTTCCAGCTCCCCAGGCGCAGCCATTTATGGTGCCTCAGTCACCACCTCCTCATTATAACTCCATGATCCCGGGCCTAACCGTCCAGCAGGTAGTACCTCTTACCTCACTCAACTGTTGCACTGTCACAATTTCTTTTCTTTAAGTTTTGTTTTGGTTTTGGTTTTGCTGACACATACCTACAATGCATATGTGGTAATCTTCATAGCAGGGCCAACAGGTCATGCATCATCTAGATCAAACTCAGCTTCTATCGCCCCCGCTTTCTCTCCAACAGGGTGGTGGGCTTCTGCCGCAACAACACACTCACCAGCCACCACCACCGCATCAGCCTCCTCTGCTCCAACAACACCCACATCACCACCAGCAGCCCCAACAACCACAGCCACACCAGCAGCTACAGCCTTCTCTGCCGCAACAACATCCACATCTCCTCCTCCACCACCACCACCAGCAGCCACAGCCCCAGCCCCAGTTACAACTACACCATCATCACCCGCAGCAGCAGCAGCAGCAGCCACAGCCACAAGTGCAGGCCCGCAGCTTGATTTTAGAAACGCTGCAGTCCTACATCAAGAAGCAGCATCATCATCCCCCCATACAATAGCACTCGGACGTTCCATTGTTGTTATATTGTGTTGTTGTGTTGTTGTTGGCAGTTATTTATACATATTTATTAAAAAACAGTTCTTGTGTCGGAAACAATTCATTTGGTGCCTGAATGAATGTTGTTGGTGTTGGAATATACCCCCAACTCTTCTCTTCCTCCTCATCTTGAATTGCTTGTTTGTCTGTTCTCATATATGAATGGTGGCCCATTCTAACCTGCAGCTCAAAGGGCTTTGTGTCCTCTTTTTGTATCACAGAATCACTTTGGGCGTTTGTTGTTTTTGCAAACTTACAGTTGGCCACCCAACAAGAAAAGAAAAGAAAAAACAAAAAAGCAAAAAAGAATAATCAGAAAAAAATAAATAAAAAAGCTAAACAAGTGACAACTGGTCAATTATCCTCAAATCCTGCTTTTTAATCTCATTTTTATTGCAGCTTCTCTGCGCCTTTTGTCCAGCACGAGGGGGGAGGAAGAGCATTGTTGCAAACTGTTTTGTGTAAAAAAAAAAGAAAAGAAAAGACAGAGAGAGAGACAAAGGGGGTGGGTTCCACAAAAACGATGTTTGCTCCCAAAAATCAAATACCTGAGCCTTCCACTTCTGATGCTTCTCTCGAAGATCTTGAGCATCCCACTGCCGAGTGGCAGTCTTTGGGCAAGCTAAGCTACAGGTCCTCCCCCTCTTTCACTGCATCATTTTTTTTCCTTCTTCTCACGACTTCAATGGATCTCAAAATGTGTCAAAATTGATTGTTTTCTTGGCCAATTAGAAAGCGCAAGATGTATGATATGGCATGGGACATAGATCTGTCAAAAATGACTATCACAGGCGCGCCATTTGGAGGTGCTTTAGGTGAGCATCGACAAATGTCTCTTTCCATCCCCCCTCCCCATTTTTTAACCTGCAATGAGTTTCACCATACACTTTCACTGCAGCTGTGGCCAGAGACGAAAAGAAAATCATTTTGGTTGCCAACTCTGAAACTATGCGACCTCAGACACACTTTTATACGTCATCTGGTTGCTTGATTAAGTCTGTCATGGTTTTACACCCGTGCCACATGCACTCTAGCATTCTCTCTCTGCTTTTTCCCTAATATCCTCTGTCCTTTGCTTTCTGAAGCTTATACTCTTTATTGTATCTGTAAACACAGTGGGACTCTCAAAAGGGGCGTATTGTGAAGATGGGTTGGACTGCTGATGAGCGGCTTATATGCGTGCTTGAGTACTTCCACCCTATCCATACATCTACGTAGTATTGTCACTTCTAATGCTGGCGTGGTTAGATCAGGCAATGTGTTAGTGTACAATCTCGATGGAGAGATAGTAGGAAGGTGGAACCTTGGGGAGGAATGTGGTTCCATATTGGATGCTTTCATCTGGAATGGGGGGCTCGTTGTACTCTCCAGCTCCTACCGCTTCTATGCAGTCCTTAACACAGTAATTAACCGTTTTCTCAGTACCTCGTCTCTTTATGCTGCAAAAATGGAACAAACAAATCGGTTCAGTTAGCATATCACAGCAAAATGATTCCCTTTTTGTGTGGACGTGTGCTGTGTACTGTGGTGATGCAGAACGAGCTAGCGCCAAAGGTGCGTGCGCTCCCAGATGCACGGCTGGAAGCTGCACCGCTGTGTTGGGCTGTCATACCTCCGGCCCTCTCGGCTACGCGAACGCTTGTTGTGCTTGTCTCAGTGGCCTCCGGCACCATCCTCACTGTTAGCTCTGATGGCATCAAAGACCATGTAATTTCCTCTTCCCTCCATATATATAAATATATTGGGATGTATTGATTTTACCCGTGCTTACATATTGGTGCAAGCTGAACTACCTACAACGCATTCATCGTCGTCTTATTCTATTGTCTTCATACTACAAATAGTTGCTGTCGAACGGACCTTTCACTCGGATGGTAGTCTCTCCTACGGGCAAGTTTGTCGCATGCTTCACTCAAGCCGGTCAGCTTTGGGTCGCTTCCACAGATTTTACCAAATCCGTATTGGAGTTTGCTACTGGATCAAGACAGGTATTTAGCTTATGATAGTGTTTGCTGTATACCTGATAAATAATCGACATGTTTTTTTCTTCATGTGTTGAATATTTCATGTAATTTCTCAGCCACCAGATGATATGCAATGGTGTGGTACAGACAGTGTGGTGCTATATTGGCCTCAGGTTGGGTTGTTGATGCTGGGCCCCCTTGGAGATTGGATCAAGTATTCCTATGATTCGCCTCTCAAACTATTGCCTGAACCAGACGGTCTGCGTATTATCTCTCAGAACAAATGCGAGTTTCTACACCGCGTGCCCGGTATACTTTCCTCCCTAAGCCTGTCTCTTTAAAAATTAGAGAAGAGATTAATGGCACAGTATAATCGTCTTATGCTATTGCTATATTGGGTATGCTTTGGTAGGCGTGGTAGAAGACATCTTTCGAATTGGCTCGACTGCAGGCGGAGCGTTGTTGTACGGGGCAGTGAGCTATTTTGAAAAAGGCAGCCCACGGGCTGACGAGATCATGCGTGCACTTCGCTCTGAAGGTCCTCAGCATCTGGCTCTTGCTGTAGACAGCTGCATTGCTGCCGCTGCCTATGAATTCTCCACAGTACTCCAACGGCGTCTTCTCAAAGTAGGTTTGCCCGTGTTCAACATAAAAAACTTGTATTAAAAGCATCTTTGTCATTTCAGGCCGCATCGTTTGGCAAAGCATTTTTGGATGGCCATGGAAGCCAAGCCTTTGTAGAAATGTGCAAGACTCTACGCATGCTTAATGCTCTTCGGCAGCCTGACATTGCTATGCCCCTCACCCATCTCCAATATAAGGTAATTATTCGCTTCGCTTTGAGCAATGGCTATCTCTGACCACGAAGATTATAAATGCAGTTATTAGGAGGAGAGTCGTTGTTGGAGCGGCTGGTAAATAGGCACCAGCATCTATTGGCATGGAATTTCGCAGGTTATCTCAACCTCAAGCGCGAGCCGGTGCTGGTGCACTGGGCATGTCTGAAGGTAAGTGTTATAAGAATCGGAAACCGTGTTTTTTTTTGTTTATAAATTTAAACGTAACATTCCGTGGTGAAGGTGCGCACTGAAGGTTCGGATAAGGAGCTGCTTGACCAGATAGTGACCAAGCTGAGTGCTGTGCCAGGAATCTCCTATGCAGATATCGCCTCTGCAGCCTTTAATCATGACCGGACTCTTCTCGCCACCAAGGTACCGCATTTCCTCCCAGTCTCTAGACCGATCTAGATGATGACCAACATATTGATCTTCGCTGGTTCGATATGCAGTTGCTGGACTATGAGCCGCGGGCTTCAGAGCAGGTACCATTGCTGCTGCAAATGAAGGAGGACGAGGTCGCTCTCTCAAAAGCCATTCAATCTGGGGACACTGATCTGGGTGAGTTCTCAGTACCTGCAAGCACGATCGTCAAATGGACAGCATTCAACTGACTTTATCATTTCATAGTTTATCTGGTGCTTCTTCACACCAGACGCGTACGCAGCGCTCAGGACTTCTTCCGCATCATTACTGGCAAGAAGGCTGCAGTTGATCTTCTCGTTGCGTATTGCAAGCAGAGAGATCTTGACTTGTTAAAGGTTCGTGGCACCTACTGTGGTTGATTTCATTTTTCATATCTCTAGATTCTCACATTAATCGTGTCTGTGTCATCAGGATATATATTACCAGTCAGCTCAACCAGAGCAGTCAGCCCACATAGCGGTTGTAGAGGCCTACCATCACACTGATCTGGATAAGCGCCTTCGTGCCCTTCAAATAGCTCTCAACCTTTACAAAAACACTAACCAACCTTTCCACGCCAAAGTACCTTCCCCTCTCTCATCACAACCACAACAACAGCGCCATACTCCCAAACAACGCTTTCTCAATGCTCACATGTGTGTCAGGCTACGGAGACGCAAATGAGGCTTCTGTTGGTGCAGCGAGAGGCCGAGGCCGAACTGGGGGCACCAGGCAAATTTGTGGGCCTTTCTCTAACTGACACACTGCACGCCCTCATCACCCGCAACTCTGCAAGCCTTGCACAGAAGACACGCGCTGACTTTAAAGTGCCTGATAAGCGATGGCAAGTGCCACCATTCTTCTCTCTGATCGCCAAGAGTTTGCTTGGAACGTTTAGTGCTAAGGACTGTACTTTGGGTGTGGCGTAGGTGGTGGATTACAATCAGGGCGCTGGGAGCAATGCGCGATTGGGGTCAGCTAGAACAGTTTGCACGCGCGAAAAAGTCTCCCATCGGTTACGGACCGTTTGCTAGCGTGTGCCTGGAGCAGGGCATGCGCGAGGAGGCCCTCAAGTACATCGCTCTCGTGCCAGAGCCCAGCAGCCGTGTTCCGCTGTATCTGGAGGCCGGTGCGGTGCGCGAGGCAGCCCAGGCCGCCTTTGACGCAAAGGACCCACAGATGCTGATGACGGTTGTAGCGCCCAGGGCCACACAGCCACAGGAGCGCGCTCTCATCAACCAGATGCTCACCCAGCTCGGCGCAGCCTAGGCCTGCACTCACACATAGCGAGACGGGGAGGGGGAGAGAGAGAGCGAGCATAGACCTGCCTTTACACACTAAGTGTCACTACTATACTAAATGTAATTATTTATTAGGGTCACAACGCTATATTGTCTGTCTGTTGGGTCTCTGTGTGTGTGCACTCGACGCGAGGACGGCCCCTTCACTTCACTCCGCTTTCATTGTTCACCGCTGCTGGGAGACTCAGATGCAGTGGTACTGCTGCTGCCTTGGGTGGAGGAGGGGGCTGAGGCGGCGGAGCCATGGAGGGCTGCAGCCTCGAGAATGTCATTGAGGCGCGAGAGCATAGAACGTGGGTCATCCATGAGTCCAGCAGCAATCAGGGCGTCGTCATACACCTGCTCGGCGATGGTCTTGGCAAAGGCCGGCTGGACGCTGCGCAGTCGGTTGAGGCGGGTGATGATCGGGTGCTCCGGGTTGATCTCCAAGCGCTGCTTGGGCAGCTTGGGAGCGCGCGCTGGGTCCACGAACTTCATCATGCGACGGAAGGAGGCCGACTCGTGGTCCACGACGATGGCGGGCGAGTTGACGAGACGGTTGGACTCACGGACAGACGACACCTTTTCGATGAGGGCAGTCTTCATCCACTTGGCAAAGTCCTCCACGTCCTTGGTGGAGAGGGCGTCCACGATGTCGGACTCCTCTTTCTTTTCTTCTCCGGGCTTGGTGAGCTCAGTGGGCAGCTGTGCAGACTCAATGCTCAGGATGCGCTTGCCATTGAACTCCGCCAAGTTCTGCATGACAAAGTCGTCGAGCGATGTGTAGAGGAAGAGCACCTCAATGCCACGCTTCTTGAAGGCTTCATAGTATGGTGACGACTCGGCAAACGGGCGGGAAGGCACGCACAAGTAGTAGATGGAAGTTTGGTCGTCCTTCATACGCTTGGCGTACTCGTCCAAGGACGTAACCTGATCACCGTCTGTAAGAGACGACTCGCAGCGCAACAAGGTGCCCAGGTCGTCCTTCCATTTGGCATCCGTGCAAATACCTTCCTTGATGAATGTACCAAACTCTTTCCAGAACTTGTCGGAGTAGAGGGCAGGATCACGCTTGGCCTCCTCCTGGAACATCTTCAATATTCTGGCTGTCACGACATTACCCAACCTCTTAATAAGGTCAGAGTCTTGGAAGTGCTCCCTACTCAAATGCAGTGATACGTCCTCACAATCGACCACACCTAAAGGTTGTTGTAACGATGTGAGTCGTTGTGCTAAGTAGATCTAGGTTCTAATTTCGTGAGGTTGGTCCATGTATACCTTTCATGAAACGCAGCCAATCTGGAAGGAGAGTTTTCATCTTCGGTTTGACGAGCACCTTACGAGAAAACAGTGACACGCCGGCCTCCATACGACCCATACCATACTTCTCCTGGTGCTGCTCTGGAACGTAGAAAATGCTCTGTATACTGAACGGGCTGTCACTTGTGTAGTGTAGCTTGTAAATGGGCAGGTCGTATGAATGAGCCAAGAATTGGTAAAATTCTTTGTGCTCCTCGTCGGTTACGCTTTGTTTAGGCAAAGTCCACAGGGGCTTGACCGTGTTCACTCTGTCGCCATTCAGCTTAATGGGGAAACTAACAAAGTTGGAATATTTCTTAATGATACCTTGTTATGGAATTAAACTCATTAGAAATTGGTTTGGTTTACCCTTCTCTAAACAAGACTGAGTTAAACATCATCACATTGCCACAACTGAGAATAGAATATATACTTACTCTCAATGGTTTGCTTTTTGCTGAAATGCTCATGGCCTTCGTTCAGGTAGATAATGATTTTGGTTCCTCGGGAGACCCCCTCGGCCTCAGTAATAGTGTAAGATCCCGCCCTAAATCGTGCAACGAAGCATAAATCGATGATGTAAAATACACATGTGAGTGAGAGAGAGAGAGAGGAGACTTACCCTGTAGAGGTCCAGCAGTACCCCTTAGCTCCCGGTTCAGCAGAACGAGAATACACTTTGACTTTGTGGCCCACCATAAAGGCAGAGTAAAAGCCAACACCAAATTGACCGATGATGTTCTGGGCGTCTTTGCCCTGGTTGAGCTGCTTCAAGTATTCTTGAGTGCCAGAATGGGCTATGGTACCCAAATTCTTTATCAATTCATCCCTTTTCATGCCCACACCAAAGTCCTACAAAGGGCGAACGATAGGGATAAGTGATGACTCTAAATTGCAGCCACGGGTGCTTTGTAAAGTGAGGCAAAAGAAGGAGTCTCACCTGAATAGTGATGGTCTTATTCTTGTCATCTGTGGAGATGTGAATCTCAAGACCCAAATACTTGTCACTGAATTCCTTGTCAGTCAACTGCATGTGTCTAAGCTTTTCCAAAGCATCAGAAGCATTGGAAACCAACTCTCTCACAAACACCTGCACGAGGAAGAACCAACATATTTAACGATGGGCTGCACAAAACACAAACGTTTGAGGAAGGCAGAAACAACTCACCTCTTTGTCTGTGTAGAGAGAGTGAGCCACGATGTCCAAAAGTTTGGAAGTTTCTGATTGGAAGGACAGCTCCTCTGCTTCTCCTCTCAGTGTTTCAGTCTCTTCTATAAGAGTCTCCTTCGTCTCTTCCTCGGGGGCGTTCACGACCTCTCCTTCAGGAATTTGATCCAAATCGGTTTGAGTGCCAGAAACAGAGGAGTAGAAACGACCAAACCGCTTGTCGCCTTGTGATAAAAATCAAAATTGAATTTAAAGAACACAATATAGATTAAAAAAACACAAAGAAGTGAAAGAGTGAACATATTTTGGCAGTTGATGCTTGGGTCTTACCTCTCAAGCTTGAACGGAGGGAAATGGGAACATTGGGCGACCTCGAGGCAGTGGCGGGACGGAGCAGCTTCTGCGAGAATGAGCGTGCGCCGGGCAGGGCTTTGTTAATTGAACGTGCACAGGGGCGGGAAAGGCTGCTTGATGTGGAAATCCTCTGCATTCTCTTTTGTTGGCTTGCCAAGATTCGATCAATTAAATTGATGAAGTGGTTTGCACAGGCGCGGAGCTTACTCGCAACAGTTGCTCTTTGGCTGACGTCACTGATTTCTAAGAAACAGCATTCCCCGCATTCCTTATTTCTGAAATTTCCTTTAAAATTTCACATTTTTGCTGATTAATTTAGTAATAATAATAATTGTTTGTTTTTTAATCAAAATTGAATCAAAAATTGACAAAAAAATAGTACAGAATGATATTCATTCATCTGCAAAAGCTTAGTCATTGTGGTGTGACTAAGCTTCATCATGTGTACTGTTTGGTGTGTTCCTCTAATTGCCTTGTTGAAATATGAATCAAAAAATAACAAAATAGCAGCAATTGTTTATCTCTCCAGATGGATGGAAGATTGATTGTGAATCCCCCCCCCCAACACTATACCTGTGTGAAAGAGTTCTTGAAGAAGAAGAAGAAGAAAGAAGCTTCTCTTCTCTGCGCAGCTCTTTCTCCCTTCTGCGTCTTATTTATTCGAAGTATCATCATCATCATCTCTTTTGGATTCTGATATTAAAGGAATACCACCAACAGTTAAAAATACTACCAACAGGTAACAAGATTGATTGATCCCCCCCCCAAAGCCCAAATACAAATAGCCCTTTTCAAATGAGAGATATTATAACTCTTGAAACAATGTTCAGGATCTCCTTGTTTGATCTTGGAATCCGAAGAGTAGTACCAATTTACGTGCTTCACAGCTTCTTTTCCGATATTGGCCACCAACGGGATGGAAGCCAGTAGCATACAGGAACGAATACATAGGATCAAGAGCAGCACAAATCGAGTTACAGAGCCCAATCAATATGGCTCGTTCTTGCACGCCTCTTTGAAGGTAAAGGCCCCCATTGGTGTGAATGCAACCCCATCATCCTCCTCCGTGCCTGCTGCCTCATCCTCAGAGAGTGGTACATCTGCTCGCATCCCTACCCCTGCCAAGAGGACTGCTGCTCCCCCACAGGCTCCCCCGGTTCCAACTCCATCAACCAACGTGAGACCACCTCCCTCTGCTCCTGTCAGAACCAAAGACAGAGTTGAATCCACGAAGTACCCCTCTCCCTCTCAGAATTAGTATATTCTTGTCTCTTCCTTACCTCACATCCTGTTACTTTGATATAGTGAGAAGTTAGGAAGAATAAACCCAGAACGACCTCAAACATCAATCAGGACACGCACTTTTGCACCAGCTTCAGCTGAACAGGTAATAGATAATCCTCAAATGCATTAGTGTCTTGTCCTGTTAATGGTGGATTCTTTGTGGTAGGCTGCAAAGCGGCAGCCTAAAACCTCATCAGCTCCTGAGGACTCGCAGCCTATCGTTGGCATTTCATCAACCCCGCTTAGATTCGTGGAGGTATGCTTACTTGCTTTGATCTCAAATATTTGATCCTCAAACTTGCGATCTGTCCTTGACTCGAGTTGATGAACGGGCTTGCAGGAAATGGTCGGGTTACCATTCACTTCACCTTTGTTGTCCCCCTTGGGAGATGTGAGGTTGCTGCCGGACAACTCAGCTGATGCAAATACAAGTGGCAATGAGATGGAATGGGAATCGTCCTTCGTCTCCCCTCCTCCATCTCCCCACTCTTCTTCTGTTGGCAAACAATCCCCCACGAGCAGTGCTGTCTCTCCGTCCACTTCTCCTCGACCCAGCTTTACTTCCTCTTCTCCTGCCTCAACTTCGCCCTTCGACTCAGGTGCAGATCCTCTCTCACAGTTTGAAAAACAACCATTTAACATATGTTGTCAAATACATTTCCAGGCATGCGTTCAATCCCTCTCTAACATGCTGTATATATTATCTAGGGAAAAAAATGAAGAACGAGGGAGATGGCGAAGAGAGGAACCGTGCAAGGAACAGTGACGAATTTAGGAAGAGACTCGATCAACCCTCTCTCCTCAAAAAGCGGAGAGAAAGAGAGTTAGATGAAAGACACAGATCTCCTCGTTCTTCATCGCGTGAGAAGGAAAAGGATAGGGGAAGAGAAAAGGAGCGAGATCCCAAACGAATTAAAAGGGACAAGGACGCTGAGCCTGGTCTCAGAGCGAGAGAAAAGGAGCGCTCCAGGGAACGAGAGAGAGAACGGGAACGAGAGAGAGAGCGTCAGAAAGATAAAGAGCGAAGCAAAGAGAGGGAAAGAGAAAGGGAGAAACTAAAAGAAACCGAGAGAAATAGGATCAAAGAAAAGGAAAAAGAGAAACCAAAACTTAGGGACAGACAAGAGGACAAGGTAATGGTAAAAGAACAAAAGCCTGTTGAAAAGCCTGTACAGACTCAGAAGGAGAGGGAGAGAACAAAGGCTGCTACCAAAACAAGTGTACATAATGGAGGAGTCAGTGATGGAAGACCCCTTAAAGACGCAGCAGCCTCTCGCGTTAGCTCTGGTAGTGTTCCAATGAGTCAATTGGCATCAAACAGACTCAAGATGGAGGCAACTACATTGAAGCATCTTGCGGACTCATCAATAAAAGAGGACAACAAGCAAGACGCTCTCAATTTCTATCTAGAAGCTGGCCTGAAATACCTCGAGTGTTGTAATGAACTAGAGGCACGTTACTTCCCTACCCTTGTACTTGCACATGCACCAAATTACTAAGTAATTGAAATTGTTTATTTGTATGCCGTCGTTGTGGTTGTCCAGAACGAAGCAGGGGGACGGCATGAGGGTATCAAGAACGCCATCCAGATGTACAAGCGTACAGCCAAGTTCTTTGACGACATTGCGAAGATATGCTCAGCAGAGAAGGATCGTCTCCGTGCTTCCTTATGGCAAGCCCTTCTCCACTGTTGCCATGCTTTCTTAAAACAAGTTCCTTCCAAATCAATTATGGTTTGACCTGTTGTTTGCTTATCATAATGTCTTGAATTTAGTTTGAGATGCATGGGCGTGGCGTTGGGGCGAGCACTGAACTTGAAGAGAGAGCGCATGCGTCGTACTAGGGACGAGCTCGTCTCCCATCTCCTCCGTAAGGTATGGCCAGCGCCGTCCAGACTATACTTAATCATTGGGCGAACTTTGAGAGACTGGCCATCTGCAAATGTCAATACTTTCTCAAGGCAGAACCCAGCGATTATGTCATAACAAAAAAAAACCCCAATCTTGTGCGCAAACCACTGGTGGAGTGTTAATCGGTTTGATGTGTTGGCTTGTGCATAGCCCGCTGCTGCAGGTGCTGCGGGTTCTGCAGGTGCGGCGAGCACGTCTGCATCTGCTCCATCATCTCAGTCTTCTCAGTCGCCATCGCCTACGACCCCTGTTGGTGCATCGCCTATTGGTTCCCCTGCTCAGCCTTCCTTTGGTACTCTGCTGCTCCCCATGCATTCAAAGCTGACCCTTGAGCTTTTTTTTTCTCCAACCTCTTTCTTTCGTTTCGACTTACGATTAACACACAATTCAAGGTGTTCCAGGCAACGGGGACCAAGCAGTCCGACAAGCGGAGATGTCACTCCTGGAGGACATAGACGACTTGCTCAAGCTGCTCGATGTATGGCAGCGTGCTGATGCCTGGCAGCGCCCCGAGAATCTGGTACCCCTCACGCAATGCTCTCTCTCTCTCTCTCTCCTTGTTGCGTGTGTGTTTTGAAGTAAAGCTGAAGAACTATTTCGTTTGGCTTTGTAGGGAGATGCGTCAGGCTTTGTGTTTCCGCTGCCTCTGGATTCCTTCCTCGTAGCTGCTCGCGTGCCCACACATGAAGTCATCGACTTTGTGCACAAAGTCCTGCAATCACTTAGTTCCAAGGGCGCTTCATCAGTCTCTTGACAACAGCGCGCGCGCGTTGTTGTTCTTCCACTTCTTGTGTGTATATTCGTGGCCCCTTGGTTTAGCCAACAGCCCTCTCTGACAGTGATGAGGTAAGTTGCCAATTGGGCTGTAATGTGGATTGGATGTAAATGTGTTTGATGGTCTTTGTGTAGTGGCTTACCACCACCACCACCACCAATCCGTTCGCGTGCCACCGGCGGTGCTTCTGATGAGATAGGGTAGAGAGAGTACA
>CDFI01097601.1:0-19362 GCA_000826405.1 Acanthamoeba divionensis | reverse complement strand
GAGCTAAGAACAAATGTACTCTAAACTAAGCCGTATGGGCAAGCTTGGAGAAAAGTTGAAAAAGGACTTGTCCTCAATGATGCAGCTTTCTGGTAAAGAAACGCTGAGCAACGACTTTTTCAATCTCATCAAAGGCATTGGGGAGGCCAAATCAAAAATGGTACCTCCATGTTTCTTATTCCCCCCCCCCAATAAAACAATCAAAAATGGTGATGCATGGTGTAAAATGTCTCTTAACAGGAAGAGGACTTGCTAATGGAGAAAGAGATCAAGACACTGAGAACCCTCGTAACCCAACCTGACAGCACGGTTAGTACTAGAATCTCTCTAAATCAATATGTGCATTTTCTTTCTCGCCCCCGTTTTTCTAACAAGCATATATAATACAGAAATTCATGCGTGAGTATGTGATTCGTATGCTCTACTGCGAGATGTTGGGCCATGAGGCGTCGTTTGGCTATATACATGCCGTCAACATGACCCAAGAGGCCAAGTTGCTGGATAAGTGGGTTGGCTATATCGCTGCTGCGGCATTCTTGGATAGAGACCACGACTTCATTATCTTGCTTATTAGTTCCTTCAGAAGGGTAAGAGAGAGGCAGAGAGAGCAGACACTAGAGGACAAAATAGCTGACATGATCTTGTGCCCTCCTTAGGACTTGGCGAGCACAAACCAGCTGCATATTTGCTGTGCACTGACGGCTATAACACAACTCATAAGCGTTGAAACAATTCCCGCTGTACAGCCTCTTGTTGTGGACCTGTTAACCCATGAAAAGTACGTACTTTTCGTATGGCAACCAACAGACTGCTGCAAATTCGATATATATTATATTGATCACTCAGTGCCTGTCTAATGTTCTATTGTTTCAAATTCCTCCTCATGTTATATAGGGCGGTGGTGCGTAAGAAAGCGGTTATGGCGCTGCATCGCTTTTTCCTGCTTTCGCCCAACAGCATGGATCACCTTCAAGATAAAATCAGGCGCGTCCTGTGCGATGCCGACCCCTCCGTTATGAATGCTGCTCTTCATCTTCTCTATGGACTAGCACAGGTAAAAGCCCTCTTCTCTTCTAATTCTCTATCATGCTTGGCTTCTTGTGCAGAACAATTATGATGAACACTCAAATTATCTGCAGAGTGATCCAAAACAATGGAGAGATTTGGTGCCCGCACTAGTGAGCATCCTCAAACAAGTCGTACAAAACAGACTACCGCGGCACTATGATTATCATCACATTCCTGCCCCATGGATTCAGATCAAACTGCTTCAAGTTCTTGGAGTTCTTGGTCGCAACGATAAAAGGTTTCAAAATATTTTGCTTCTTCTTATTTTTTTCATCAAAACCGTTATTTACGGAAGCTTTTGTTTGTTCATAGAGCAAGCGAGGCTATGTATGATGCCCTTTCTGACGTTATGAAAACCTCAGCAACCAACAACGCTACTTATGGTATAGAACAATGTTCTTGAGCAGTTACAAATTGACTATATCTTATTATTTTTTCTTTCAGCCATTTTGTATGAGTCTGTCAGAACCATTACCTCAATTTTCCCCAAGCCCAGCCTTTTGGACACTGCTGCCGCTGCTATTACGCAGCTTATCGCAAGCAAAAGGTTTGTTTTGTTATGACTGACGCCAAAAACTGTTGCTGATCGTCTTTCTTTCATGAATATAGCAACAATCTTAAGTACATTGGGATTGACAGTCTGTGCGTGATAATCCAAATTGACACGAGGCATGTGCAGCAACACCAGCAAACAGTTATTGAGTGCCTTCAGTCTTCTGATGATACACTCAAACGAAAGGTCTATACACTTATACCTGAAAACATTACAAGAGCTTTTTTCTTGCTGAGAACAGTTGAACAGCTGTTGTACTAACCAAGGTACCATAATAATTTTACAGACGTTGGATTTGCTGTACAGAATGACGAATCCTATGAATGTTGAAGTGATCTGTAAGAAGCTGATAGACCATTTGGAATCTACTTCTGATGTTTACCTCAGAACTGAGTTGGTCTCACGAATTACGGAGCTTGCTGAAAGGTGGAATTGCATCTTGTGATATAATCACAACAGAAACAACGTTGTTGATTTTAACAATGAAATTTGTTTTGCTCGTTAATCTTAGGTATTCACCCAACAACGAATGGTTCATCGAAACGATGATCAAAGTCTTTTTCCTCGGTGGAGATCTTGTTAAACCAGAGATTGTGCACAATCTTATGCAGCTCATTGCTGAAGGTATGTTAGTCATAGTGTCATTTAGCTCATATATTACAACACTTATTTAATAGTTTTGTCTACCCATTACTTAAACAGGTGCTGATGACGAAGAAGGAGATGAGGAATTGCGTGTACGTGCAGTTAAAGCACTTATCGATATGCTCGTGAGAAATGTTGTAATGCCAGATATTTTGGTACTTTTCTTTCCAAGAGAACAAAAAATAATGTTCAGGTCTTCATCATATTACTGGTAGATGTTAATGACTACTGATCCTATAGGTTCACTTAGCCGTTTGGGTGCTATCTGAATATGGCCATCTCTCACCTTCACGCTCACTTTCCCAAATTATCAACATTCTTTGTAATCTCATGGAGCAGCAGCATCAAGGTACCAACGGCCGATTTACAAATCAAAATCTTTCAATTCAAAGATCACATTCTATTCTTCACCAGATGGGCAGACACGGGGCTGGATACTAACAGCGTTGATGAAGTTGGTAGCGCGGCTGGGCAAATGTCCCCCTCTAGTAGAGGACATTGTTGCCAAATACAAGCGGTCTCACCAAGTTGATCTACAGCAGGTTCGTCTTCTTCTGTTTTGCAAAGGCTTGTAAGCTATGCTGAAGCACTTATTTATCCATCATATACAGCGAGCATACGAATTCGAGGCTTTAATACAGACTCCTGAACTAGCCAGAGAGGTGCTACCCGTAGACGCAAGTTGCGAGGATATCTTAGTGGACGAAGGTCTTTCCTTCCTTGACGACTTTGTGCGACAAGCCCTTTCGAAGGTAAAGACAGATATTTGCCAATAGTATCCTAATCCTTTTGCTAAACCTTTCATTTACAGGGAGCTAAACCTTATCTTCCTCCTTCTGATCGGTTGGCTTTTCCTTCTGTTCTTTCTGTTGGTAAGCGAAGTCAAAGTTGATTGCGCTCCCTCTACACGGTTAATGACAAATGGTATTCAGCTGAACATTTTTTTTCTTCTCACAGCTGCCACTGATGGTGTGAGGAAGCCCAAAAGCCAGCTCAAGTATGAGCAGTATCCTGAAGCTAAGAAGCCTCTCTTCACAAAGCCTCACGTTCCTTCTTCAATCGCTGAGCCTTCTGATCCAAGCCCCCAACTCTCAACTGAAGATCCTTCTAGAACCTCAATTTCATCGTTCAAGTATGCTCCTTTGTCTTTGAATGAACAGAGGTCAAAGGGGGAAAACAAGGCGATAACGCCAAAGCTAATAATTCCATATCCCCTTTTTTGCTACCAGGATCGGTGGTGACAAATTTGGAAAAGGGGGGAACCGCAAATGGACACCTGCAGGTTATGTGGGTGATCAACACGTCACCATATCCTCACCGACAAGGTTTGTCAACTGTTTTCATGGAGCTCAGTGACTAAGTTTGTTAACGTTTCTGTATCACTTTATTCAGGGCATCCTATTCTTCTCCGGAACTGTCGTTGTCCTCTGATGAAAAGGCTCTCTTTGAAAGACCGACATCAGAAACATACAAGTAACTTCCTTCTTCTTTGTCATACATCCATGAGGTACTATGATATACAGCCACTTATTTTGAGCTCTTTTGTTTGTTTTGATGAACGAACAGACCAAGCTACAGTGAGCCAAAAAGCGAACCTAGGGCGGAAGAGCCTAAGGTCACTGGTCCACTAAGCGGCCTGTTCAAAGGCATCGCTTCAAATGACCCTTATTCTTCCTCGCGTACTTCTGCAAAGGGAAAGAGAGAAAGGCGACAAATGACTTCCCAACAACCAAAGGTACTCTCAGTGCTCTTCGACACTTAAATTGTACAAATTGCAGCATTTGACAATGGAATCAACAACACTTTTAAGGATTCATCTAGTTCGGAAAAGAGAAGTCTTTCTTCGGTAGATGGTGATACTGCACAACCTTCGTCGAACCATTTGCCTTCCTTTAACTCTTTTAATGCTTCTACGAACTCTGCCCTTTTGCTCGATTTAGGTTTACTATCCCCTTGAATGCTCTCTGTTAGCTTCATCATGAATCTTCTAATCCCTTCACCAACATAGCAGATGATATTCCTAGCGTGAACGCTTCGTCCAACTATAATAATTCATACGGCTCTCCAGCTCTCAGCGCCCCTCCAGTGACTGGTCTTTTTTCCACATTACCAATCTTGCCAGCTACTTCTTTGCTTATTTTAGCTTAGCTATACTTGAGCTCATCTTCTTTCATTTTATTCAGCACCAAGGATGAGTCTGTTGGATGACATTTTATCTTTGGGAGACCTGTCTCTTTCCCAAGAAGGAAAACCTCCAGGTGCAGTGTTGATCCCACCTTGTTTCAACCAAACTGAAGTTGAGTTGTTATTTTACGTCTTATGCTTCTTTTAAAAACAAAAACAGCACCTTCTTCCTTCAACTTTGTTCAAAACTCAGAACCTGTCACGGTATGTGTACCTTCGCCTTTCCAATAACGTAAGCAAGCAGCAGCAGTGACACTGACTTCCTCATCACGTATCCCAAAAAAACAAAAGCGTGGTTTGGGCGACTTTGAAGTATTGCAATTTACCAAAATGGTGGCGGCACAGCGCCACAATGGGAACCTTGACTTTAGCAACTTCAACTTCCTTCCTCTTCACAAAGAGATGGGTACCTTTTCTCATTTTTTGTTGTTTAGCCCATATAAAAATATTTATCTACTGTTCATCTCATTTGTACATTGCCTAAATTATTATTTAAAATAACATGTTTAGTCTCCTGCAAACGCTATCCTTCTGTCAACAAGGTTTTGATTGAAGACTCGGTGATCAATGTCTCCTACTATTTCGCATATAAGGTATGACTCTCTTATTAATAATAATATCTTTTAAAAAGACATTCTCACACGAGCCTAATGATAATTATCATATCACTCTGTTAGGACAATGAAACAGCTCTGGTTCTATTCCTGAGCAATCTGACTGATAGTACTTTGAGTAATGTTACTGCCACTGTCGAATATCCTGACAATCTTAAGGTAAGACATTTATGGCCCTTTGTAGGAAGATAACATCCTTTTTTTTTTGACATCTGTATCATTCCTTCTCGTAGGCCAAGTTTGTAGGAATTGAAGGGGTGGACGTGAAGGAGGAGGAGCCTTTAGGCAAAGGAACCTTCCAATTCGGAAGGCTTAACAGTCAGTCTGTGGTGGCACACTGTGTTCTGTTCTCATTTGCAAGGCTAAGCTTCAATATGAACATCAAAGGCCTTTTATCTTACAACAACAGTAGCAACCAGGCAAGGCGTCTGCAGTTCAATTTGCCCTTGACCATCACTGACCTTTTAAGGTATGATTGAAGAGTTAATGCACTTGTGCTTTATACATCATCTGTTGGCATATTGTTTTTACTTATTACACTACACTACACTCTACAATCATATACAGGCCAGTGCAAACTACCACAGCAGAATATGGTAAAAAATGGGTCTCCTACACACAGGAGCAAAAGATAAGAAAGATATGCCCTGGCGCAGTGAACATCAACCAGCTTGTCCAGTTCATGAAGGACCAGCTCAACATTTATCACATACAGACCATACGTACGCTCTCTCCTCACCTAACCTCTCTTCTTCATTAGAGACATTATATCTCAACAATAACAACAATTTGTTGCCTTCTTCAGGGGCTGAGGCCATATCGTGTGGCAGGCTTATAGGCAGTGAGGAGCTTTGCCTTGTACATGGCAAAGTGGCCAGCCCCACTAATGTGGAGATCACTGTCCGCACTACAAACAAGTTTTACACAGAGGCAGTGGCCAGGTTTTGTGAGCGCATGCTCCAGTAAGGAAGGACAGGGGCCTGTTTGCATGATGCTCACCCCCTTGAAAGAGCTCTCCTCTCTTTTTTCCTATTGTTACAACTGTAGTAGTACATTATTTGAGTTTTATTATTACACAGACACCTTTCCTTTCCTTCTTATTTGCCTTGAGAGAAGCTGTTCTTGAAGGCGGACAAGCTGAGCGAAACCGTTTTTCTGAGAGAAACCTTCCTCGTGGAGGTGGAGGAGGAGGCTGAGGCTGAGAGGCTGAGGTTAGATGGCCTCTCAGCAACACTGCCCCTATTCCTCTTGTGTCCCATTACGGGACTCTCCATGGAAGGCTCGCAGGTCCTCGATGCCTGCATGAGCTCTCTATCGTTCAACAGCACAGGAGGCTTTTCCAAGTAGTGTCTGATGACATCAACTTCGCTCAGTTTATAGACAGACTTCTGGTAATCAGCCATCGCCATGATGACCTTGGCAAGCAGAGCCATCTTCTCCAAGTTGATCCATCCGTTCTCGAGCCTGTTGTTGTTCTCCTCGATGAAAGTGAGCTCTTTGAGGCACAGCGCTTGGAAAGGTATGAGCGGCTTCTTGGCGTTGGCAAGAACCTTCCTGTAGTGGCAATAGTTATGGCTCGTGTCTGTCACGACTGCCAGATCGTTGAACCTCTTCTGGTGGCTTTGGCTCAGACCATTCCAAGCGGTCTTAAGCCGTGAGACGCAGGACATGTTCAGGGCAGCTTGAATGGCCATCAGAGTATTGAAGTTGTTCAACTCCAAGCAATGCTAGAGGGGGGAGGATGAAGGCACAAGTAAGTCTGAGCAGAGAGAGAGAGCCAAAACGAGAGCAGTGAGCTCATATGTCCTCACCTCAGCCACTTCAATGAAGCGAGCAATGACAAGAGACCTCTGCTTTGGATTCGGTGTCATTATGATTTCTGTAGCCACCCAATATGAGACCTAACAAGAAAAGATGCATCACAGCATGTTATGTGAAGTCATCTTCGTGTTTCTCAAGCTATTGGCTGGACGTACCTTATTAAAGCGCTCTATATAGTTCAGTACATTGAAGTTGGAAGCGTCACAAGGTTTTGTCCAAACCTTCTTGATGTACTCCTTGTGCTGGATCCTTGCAAACAGAGACAAGTCCAGCAGTGTCAACTGCCTTGCCACCTTCGAGGAATAAGGCCATCACTGTGAGAATGATAAAGAAGATGAAGAATGACATACCTCAAGTGGCCCAAAGTCTAGGAAATTGTGGGAGGCGTAGTTGCAGGTAGCAAGGGACTCCTCTGAGTCTTCATCTGTCATCTCGCTGCTTCCCTTTGCTACTCTTTCCATTCTGAGTTGGGCCTTTGCCTGATGAAGTGTGCTCATGAGCAAAGTCTCATGAGGGAATGAGAAGGAGGAGGTAACAACTCATACATGTGATATGCCAAGGAGAGATTTGCCAGAGGTCTTGGACACCAGAGCCTCAAAGGATTCTAATTCTGCTAGAAGCTGTGGATCGCCATAGAAATCACCATAAAACAAGTCCATCCATCTTCTTATCAGCTTCACCACCCTGATTGAATGACAATCTCAATTGACTGAACCAGTGCCAGCTGGACTTTGTTGTTAACTAATCATGACATACCTGAGGCGCATGGTTGATTGTTGGTTGCGGTACTGCTTGTAAAGTAACGTTGGCAACTTCTTCACATCAAGCTGGACTCCTTCATACCTGTTGCAAAGTTTTTAGGGGGTGAGTAGTCCCTTCCCTCTTCTCCTTCAGTGTTTATCCTTAGGCATGTAAGACTTACAGTTGTTTGAGTCTTGAAAAGAGTGAGAGACTCTCTATGTAGTAGGGATGTGTAGCTAATATAATATCAACAAATGGTTTATCTTCCTTTTCTGTTAGTAGTGAGGAGATGAAAGAAGGGTTGGACTTGGGGAATGATTCACTGGAGGAAGAGTAAGAGATACCATCTACTGATCGTTCTATGTCTACGAAATGGGCGATTAGCCCTTCAAGAGATCCAGCAGTGATCCGTTTTGGCCCTGTCTCACCCTCACGAAAGACAACCTCCCTTGCTGCACTATGCAGAGACCCATAAACATTGGAGAAGTAGTCTGTTGCCCATCTTGCAGACTCCACATCTGCCGCTGCTTCCTCTTCTGCTTCTTCCTCTCCGTCTGTTCCATCAATTTCACTCTCATAGTCTACATCTACTGTTGTGGGCTCCTCCTCTTCTTCGCTTTGAATAGGAGTCTCATTACTTCCAAAAGCTGAGCCAGAAGTGTGTCTTCTTCCATTACCCTTTGACAAATATAAGGTATTGTACTCCCATGATTGCATGAAGGGCTCACTGGCAGTCCTTCTCAACGGGTGTTTTATATCAAAGATATCATCCTCATGAGCAGCTTTCTTGGCTGGCACAAAGGATGTCGTGGCCCCCCTTCTTCTTCCTTCATCCTGAGAACGTTGTGCCCTTCTTTGCTGTAATATCTGAGTGACCACTGGAGGGGGTGTATTCTTGGCGCCTGGAATCAAGGACTGAGGCTTTGCTTCTGGTTTTTGTTGTAGTCGCAGTGTATTATGACGTGATTGCCTTTGTTCCATGGGTGGGTACTCTTTCCAAATGAACTTGTCACAAAGAAGGCTTTGGCGGGGGGCAACAGCCTCAGCTTTTCCTTTTTTGAGATCATTCCTTATTTCACACTTTTACTCTAAATGAGCCACCAAGGTTTAGCATAGGGAGCAAACAGCAAAGGGTTTTATGTCATCAGGTAGCCTCCCCAGTTTCTTGGTCATTCGTTACAACGCCCTTCAGCCATCAAGAGATGATGGTGAAAACTATTTATCACACGACACGACCCATATCACCCGGTTTTTCATTTAATCATTTGCGTCGGGCAAGAAAGGCCTAGAAAGATATGTATTCTCACAAAGAGGTAAGCTCATTGTGCTTGAAGAAGAATCAAGATAAATAAGAGGTACTGCTCTGCTCTCATCAGAGAGCTTAACTTTAGTAGAATTCATATTTATGTCACAAGAAGCAGTCCTCTATGACTTTATGCAGTGTCTCACAATTGATTCTCAGTCTCAAGAAGATTTCTTGGTGCCTCTGCATCATACTGTCTCTTTTCTTTGTACCTCTGTCAGGTGGTGAAACCAACAATGAATATGTGCTTCTTAATGTGGAAAGTATTCAGGGCCAACAAGTACGATATCACATCAAAGATAGCTTGTCTGAGGGATCTGTGAGTGTGTCTCTAACAACCTTGTACTCCTCTGAGGAAGAGACAGTAACATCCCTTACCATGGGGGACCATGCAGGCCTCAACCTTGGTGGCTCTTCCTTGGTCTACGTTACTGATACCTATGATTATATCCTGGCACTTTACCACCCCAAGGGGCAGTCAGCCAACCAAACAGAACTCTTACTCTTTGTGCTTTCCTATATGAGAGGAGAGTCCACCATTGAATCCAAGCAGAGATATCTACACATTGGAGAACAGCCAAGGAGTCCCAGCAGACCTCGAACTGTTGAGAGAGCATGGCAAGCAGGAGACACAGAGTACCAGGTATATGGGTACTTCAACAAATAGCTCTTTGACATCTTCCATCAACTCTAAGCTTATTCGTTTTGGTCCATATCCAGAGTGTAACTAGAGTAATTACCTCCAGAGCTCTTTTGATACATATGGTAGTCAGAGTGCCGTCTCTGAAGGGCATGGTCCCATTTGGTGAGATAGTAATCCTTCCCTCAGAGAAAAGGCTGCTGACTCCTGAGGAGCATTTGAGCCAGGTAACCATTCTCCTAATCTCAAACAGAACGAACTGATTGCTAATAGCTTGACATCCTTAGTTTTCTACAGCAGACATGGTCCTTTATGGAGAGCGACATGATGACACCACAGCAGGAGTAGCCTCAAAATGCATCTCCAAGGTCCAATGTTTGCCTCAGTGGCACTGCTTGTGGAGTTGTGAAGTGTGCAGCAGAGTCCGCAGGTGCTGCTTCACCTTCACCAAATGGAAGGAAACCTGCCATCTCTTCGTTGCCAAGTTTGAAGGCTATCTGGACTCCAGCAGTGCCCTTCCTGATGTGGAGAGGTGGCTGCCATGCCATCTGATTCCAAATATCAAAGGAACCCAGGTTAAACTGTCCGATGGGGTATACAACTATGGATACCTTACCTTGTGCATTTAGGCCAAAATTTGTTGTGTCACACACAAAAGAGAGAAACAATTTTACAAAGAGTATGGGGGGGTGGGGGGGACAAAGAGATGAGATGAATCGGGCCACACAGTTCAGATCCTACTTTGTGGGAAGCTGTTTGCGTTCTCTTCCACTTTTCCACGTGGGCATTGCTCGACTGATTCATTCACAAACTAGATCCAAGTTCAGTTCTAATCTTTGCAAGTTGAATTTCATCTTTGCTGGACCATTCATAATGAGATTCTTTTAATTTTGAATATGCATAGGTCCCTCTGTGATTATGGCTACGAAGCGCTGACAAGCAGTGATCCCATGCACAAGGTACGCCTCACTGAGCAAGTTAAGGATCTCTGGGCGAAGGGTGTTCTCACGGAAGTGGGCAACATTGAGCCTCCTGATGCACCTTCTCGTCCTGCATTGCCCCTTCTGCGAGAGAAGAAGGAAACGCCAGGCCCCAAGCAAGGTTGGTGCTAGCAATAATCTTCACAATTATGAAAATTTCTTAGGATGAATTAATCTATCTTATCATTAACTGTGCATGCGTCAGCTGGTGTGGCACTAAATATTTATTTATTACATTCGTTGGCACATATTGAGGTATTTTATGTTGTTGTTTCATTCAAATCAAGGATCTAACCTCACAACGATTGTTTATTATTTTTTTTTCCACATGCATTATATTGCACTGGCAGTTAAACGCTGTTGATTTGGGTTGGGACTTAATCTTGAGGTTCAAATCTGAGAATCTGCCAAATGACTTTTACACAGATTGGGTAAAATATGTTGTGAAGTCATTCATTCAGGAGCGAATGGAAGATTGATGTTCCTTCTTCACCAGATATCAATTTTAAGTGATGAAGCACGTCACTTTGCAGAGCTATGCAAGAGGCTTGAGGCATCTGGCTCGTTTTATGGTACCACCCTCCTTTCATGTTGACATTTAATTGTTCTATAAAACATAATGGATATGAAATGGTTTTCACCCAACAACAAACATAGGCAGCATTCCCTCTCATGACGCTTTGCTAAGGGTACTCAAATGCATTCTTTCACTGTTTCTCATAGCCACGTTCATATTTCTAACCAATTTGGTACACCATAGGATGGCCAGGCAACAGGAAATGATTTAAAAACCAGACTGGCTGTACGTACTTCATTCCTTCAAACATTCCAGCTGAGAATTCCTCTCTGTCTCATAATCACCTGCATTTGCTTGTGACCTTCTCAGATTGTACAACTTGGTAAGTAACTCGCAAACACTTGTTTGTTGCTCAGTGAATGAAAATCTAAGGATTGAACTGATCAACATGTTTCTTATACAGTGCATGAAACACATGGCTTGGACTCTTGGCCCAGACTAGTACAAAGATTTAACAGTTCAAATGATCATGAAAGTGCCAGACTTGTTAATACCATCTGCAATGAGGAAATAGACCATGTGACCAAAGGCATGAAGTGGTACAAGGCTCGCCTTGATTCAAGTGCAAAGTTGGATTGCTTGTGGGTTCTCACTAACATATTAACACTGGGATGGAAAGGTTTAAATTTTTGTGTGAAAGGGATGGCATAGATGCACCATCCCAATTCCAAGAGATCATACGCCAAACAAAGGTAAGAGTCTTATTTTCATTCTCAAGTTCAAGAAGAAGAAGGAGAATGCTATTAGGCACCTGACATGATAACCCATTAATTGATTCCAACTTAAAGGGTACACTGTGTGGCCCTTTCAACAAGGACGCAAGAGCAATAGCAGGTATGCCAGAGTCATGGTATGTGCCACTGGAACGGCCGCCCAGACACCCACCCAAAGCCAAGTAACAATGATAACACCCCCCCCCATAATTGAAGTTTGGGAAAGAGAGACAACAATAATAAAAGCTTTTGTGAAATCACCACCCTGGCACACACTTTCCATTTTGTCACATGCAACAAGAAAATGATCTTTAGTCGACAGCTCCATGGACCATGCCACACAACTGAAAAGGGAGTTAATTAATGATTAACGTTGTACGAAGAGTTTGTGGCACGATCAATGTGTCCGCATTCCATTCATTCTTTGCATCTCAGCAAATGAAAATCAATTAAAGGAATAATTTATGTCGACGTCGCACAGGGAGCTGGGATCGTTTTTTCTAATTTCTGATTTCCTATTCACCACCGTGGAACTTTGCACTCGATTCAAGAAATTTAAGTAATATAACGAGAGTGGTTATCCTAAACGCATCACCCTCCGTATTTTTTTCCACCCATTTATTGTTGTTTTGCGGGTGGGTGCTTTCTTGCCTCTGGCACCTGCTTCTCCAAGCTTCTGCTTCCCCCCCCCCAAAACATCTGCCACCTCCAACATCAAATTCCTTTTTGCCATATTCTCCTTTCCAAAGGAAGAACACATCTATTTTGCCCGTTGCCAAAAAGGCCAATAGTGGACACACATGGCCGGATTCCCTTACGACGCCAAGCAGTTGCAGGACTTGTTCGATGACAGGGGCAATGTCACTCAACTGGAAAAGCTTGGAGGTGTGCAGGAAATAGTCAACGGCCTTAGGGTGGATCCCCGCACCGGCCTTTGCCCCCTCGATGAAGTCCAGGTAGAAAAAGAAATTAATTGATTTTAGCTGCTAGATAAATTAAATCTCATTCCAATTTGATTGCAAAAAATTCTGCTGATTTTAAGAACCTCCAAAGACACACATTAATAATACATTAAACAAAAGGGTGGTGTGCCCTTTGCAGAACGAGTGGCGGCCTTTGGCAACAATGTGTATCCCACACGTAGATTCAAGACCTTCTTTGAGCTCATGTGGAACGCACTCAAGGAGCTCACACTGATAATCCTGTCCATAGCAGCAGTGATCTCTCTCATACTCAAACTGTCCATCCCCAACACAGACGAAGGAGAGAGCAGAGGCACCGGATGGATCGAAGGTGCATCAATTTTGGCAACAGTGTTCATTGTTGCTGTGGTCACCGCTGCCAACGACTACGCCAAGGACAAGCAATTTAGAGCCCTCGAGCAGGAGAAGGACAATGACCTTGTCATCGTGCTGCGCAACGGTGAGGTCCAGCAAATACAAGTCTTTGACCTTGTTGTGGGAGACATTGTGTGCTTGGTATTCCTCCCTACCCATCATCCAAACTCCTACCCAGTTTATGGCACGCATCAAACAAAGAGGATGGGAGAAGAGACAGAGAGAGATGGAAAGCCAACATCAGTACAACTGGAATGGTACAAAGAAAAAGAGAGACGGAAGTAACAGCAGAACAATCAAATGAATGAACACATGAGTTTTATTTGCCTCTAATTAGGAACCTGGTGCAAGAATTCCAGCCGATGGCCTTTATGTTAGTGGCAAAGATTTGCGAGTGGACATGTCTGCTCTTACAGGCTTCTACTGCCTCCTTGTTTTCACATTCCCAACCCAGGTATCATTTTGATAACACTTATATACAAAACAACACAGGCGAGTCTGACGCTCTGAAAAAAGATGAAGATGATCCCTTCTTGCTGTCGGGTTGCATTGTGGCTGAAGGGGAGGCTCATATGATGGTGACTGCTGTGGGAGTCAATTCTCAGTGGGGTCTCATTATCGCTTCGCTCACTCATGACGAATCAGATACACCATTACAGGTTTTTGTTTCTCCTGTGTTGCTATTTATTTTCGCATAATGAGCTAAAAGTAACACGTGATCACGGCCAACAACTGCACTTAGGAGTGTGGCACATCTAAAACGCGCTCTAACATGAATAACACAATCATAAACATAATTAGGAAGATCTTGAGGAGCTTGCTGCCAAAATCGGTTGGGTGGGTTTGACTTCTGCTGGAATAACGTTCTTCGTACTTTGCGGTTGGAAATTCATTCAACATGTCATCATCAATGACGAATCTTTCGGCTGGATGCTGGTAGAAGATTTCATTGGGTACTTCATCGTCTCTGTCACAATCCTTGTCGTTGCAGTGCCAGAAGGCTTGCCTTTGGCAGTGACTCTATCCTTGGCCTATTCTATGCGTAAGATGATGAAAGATAACAACTTGGTGCGCCACCTTAAGGCTTGCGAAACGATGGGAAGTGTAACCACCATTTGCACAGATAAGGTATGATCCCCTTCCCAACACATATCGACAAGCTGGATGATCAACTGTAGGTGCTACTTCCCTTTGTTCACCAACACCCCTCTTTCTTCCTTCCGTGATGTAGACTGGTACTCTTACAGAGAATAGGATGACTGTTGTGAGAGGCTGGGTAGCAAAGACAGAATTTGAGGGGACTGCGACATCGCTTGACTCTGTCACAAAACAGCTTGTTGCTGAGAGTTTATGCGTCAACTCCAAGGCCCACATCAAGAAAGATCCCACTACCAACACATACACTTACCTTGGCAACAAGACTGAGTGTGCACTGTTAGTGCTGGCAGGTAAGCTGAACGCTGGATGAGCGGCCTCTATGAGCGTAACATCTCTCCGCGATTGTACCAACTACTAATTTGCTTTGCCCAAAAAGAAAAACTTGGATATGATTATTTGGAGGTAAGGGGAGTGAACACAATTGTGAAGCAGCTTCCCTTTTCTTCTGATCGCAAGCGCATGAGTTCTATAATTTCTGTTGAAGAGCAAGATCAAGAGGGCTACTACAGGTACAGTATATATTTTTTTGTTGTTTCCTTGTCTGCCCGTATCGGTTGACTTTGAACTCAGTATATCAAAACTATTTTGGTCAACAAATATACAGACTCCACTGCAAGGGAGCTGCAGAAATGGTTCTGGAAAGATGTGCTTATTATTTGAATGAGAACAGTCAGATCGAACACATGGATGAAGAATTGAAGAATCATCTTCTATCTGTCTTGGAAAACTTCTCTGATGATGCATTAAGGACCATAGCCATCGCCTACCGTGACTTTGAGCCCTCTTCCTTCATGGAGAATGAAAGACGCGGATCAAGTGACGACTTGGAGACCAATCTAACGTTTGTCGGGCTTCTTGGCCTCGAGGATCCATTGAGACCTGAGGTGCGTAATGCAGTAGCAACGTGCCAACAGGCGGGCATCACTGTCAGAATGGTCACCGGGGACTATGACAATACAGCCAAGAGTATTGCTAAGCAGTGTGGCATCTTGACGAAAGATGGTGTAGTCATGTCAGGCAAGGTCTTCAGAACTCAGTCTCAGCACGAGAGAAATGATGCGCTCCCCAGGCTGCAGGTTTTGGCACGCTCTCAGCCCATGGATAAGAAGGTGTTGGTGGAGAGTCTGAAAGCTTTGGGAGAAGTTGTTGCTGTTACAGGGGACGGTACGAACGACGCGCCGGCCCTGAACAAGGCGCATGTGGGTTTGGCAATGGGCATTGAGGGCACAGGCAAGTACAAAGCAGCAACCGAATATTTGTGTTTAACTGTCTTGATATCAAACATTTACACCATTTTGTTGTCATAATTTTATTTCAGGTGTGGCCAAGCAGGCATCTGACATCATCATTCTGGACGACAACTTCAGCTCTATCGTCAAGGCTGTCTTGTGGGGCAGAAATGTTCGCGAGAACGTACAGAAATTCCTTCAATTTCAGCTCACAGTCAACGTTGTTGCCCTCGTCATTGCCTTTGTAGCTGCCGTAACAGGTATTACATGTTCCATAACTGCTCTCTTTCACACACCTGTTTTACAAATATTTACTAGGCAAGGGCACGCCATTGAAGGCAATTCAGTTGCTGTGGGTGAACATGATCATGGATTCCTTGGCTGCTTTGGCGTTAGGCACTGAAGCACCAACATCTAAACTACTGGAACGGCCGCCAGCTGGCAGAAACTACCCCCTTATCTCTGCGATCATGTGGAGAAACATCTTTGGGCAGGCTATTTATCAGCTGATAGTCTTGTTCGGGCTGCTCTACTTCCCAGAGGTGTTGGGCCTTGAGCCAGAAGCTCCACGCACTTACACTGTGCTCTTCAATGCATTTGTCTTTGCACAGATCTTCAACGAGATCAACAGTCGCAAGGTCAACGAGGAAATGAATGTGTTCAGCAACTTGTTCACCAACACCACGTTCATCGGTATCATCATCTTCACAGCAGTTGTGCAGGCCCTCATCATTCAGTTTGGAGGCACAGTGTTCTCTACTGTTCCTCTATCCTGGGAGGATTGGCTCATTTGCTTGCTCATCGGTACGCCTACAAGTCAACCACCAATTTGAAGACAACAACTTCATTGACAGATTGATGCTAACTCAACTATTCATGTATAAACTAAAACAGGCGCGGGTACTCTCGTGTTTGGTGTGATTGTGAGGCTGATCCCAGTGCCAAACGTCTGGTGCTGCAAGATAAAGAAGAGGGACATTCTCTTCGAAGACGAATCCTACGATGCAGAGAGCCACCAGTTTGCCGAGAAGCCCACCAAAAAGACACCCCTCTTGGCAAAAACATAAAGCATGTTGTGCCACAAGAAGAGAAAGTTTTATTTATTTAATGGTATAATAATAAGAAGAGTTTGCAAAAAAAAGAATGGTTTGATTTATTTGATGATGGTGGTGAAGCTTGGGTCCATCGGTCACAGCTTGGTCTCACCATAGATTTTGTGAAGGCAAAGAACAATGGCAACAAAGAAGAGTGTGTTGCTGTGCGCTTCGACTTGGAGTGTGGCCCCGGTGAGAGACGCTGCGTCTGCGTGGCCGCGAGCCTTCTCCACCCCATCCTCTCCTTCGAAAACAACTTCCTCACGGCCCCACCTGCCCACACACTTCACTGCAGAAGTATGAGATGTGAGTGAGAGAGAGCGGAGAGAGCAGAGACTTGCCTTTTTTTTCTGGTGATTGAATAATGAGTGATGGAGGTATGGATCCAAAGTTGGGTTCAAAGTCAAAAGACCCTATCTGTTTTGTCCTGAGCTCTTCGGGAATGTTCTCATGCACGCTGTTTGGGAATAGGCTATAAAAACTGAGCCTAGCATCTTCTTTGATCAGTATCAAAGGCTCCCCCTTCATATTTGTAATAGCGGTGCTGTATTCCTTATATCTTTCTAGTTCAGAACTTCCACCAAACAAACTATGGACGTCCACTTGCTTGAACCAGAGCCTGTCATCTGGGCCTGTTGACGAAAAGAGGTTGATCATTGAAATGTTAAACACATTTCTTCATAATGTATATGTTACCTTTGATTGTGTTATCTCCTAAAAATGAGAAAGAGGTCCTGAATGGATATGTGAGAGCAGGTGGGGACAGGATATTGGACTTGGAGTGAAAAGTTTGAGAGAGTTCATACAGAGCCTCTCCCTGCCTTTGCTGAGCCGTTTCGTCTTGCTTCTTTTTCTCCTTACGTTCTTTCTGAACTGTGAATGTCTGCCCATGGTTTCAAACATATTAAAACGACGTCATTGTTATGTTGGTAGTAAGGGTGCAACCTTTTCGCTGATGTTGTCAGCAGCTTGGGTGACAAAGGTGGAAGTGATGAGGTCCATTTGCATGATCCTGTGGAAGGCTGTATGCCGCAGCACACTGGGCATATCCAGCACCCGTCTATAATAGCTGCAATTACAGTACCATTAAATGAGTAATCATCCTTTTCTCTATGTTCATTGCTCTCTTTGTTCTAATGATCTTTCTCACACACAAGTTAAGCAGGAGAGGAACCTGATGAGAGCGCGTCTGCGTTCTTCTATGTTTGCAGGCAGGGTCATATCAGCAAGCCATCTCTTTGGTGGGAACTCTGGCAGGTGCACACCAGGTAACTCTTTGGATAACTGTCATAGCCCCACAAAGCAAAAGGGGGGACACCTCCAAATGAGTCAAGAAAGGTATTTTGTGAGTGGAGAGAGTTGGTACCTTCTCATGATTACTAAGGAGCTCACTATACCTCTTGCTTAACACGTGTTCTCGATCTTCTATTTGGAGTTTAATATCAAACACCTAATCATGCAACAACAATGTAAAAAATGGTTGGCAAACATGACGAGAGAGAACAAGGAGGCATGCTGCACGACTCCGCCACCAGGTAATGCCCCCCTTTTGGCATCTTCAAGTGAGGGAAGGGAAATGGGAAGGAGGAGGAGAGAGTATCAGCGCACCACATAAGGCTTTTCTTCATCATAGCGAATGGCAGCACTAGGTATTGTGATTTGCACCACATCTTTATCCCCAACCTCCTTTGCACTCTCCATCACATCCACAAAATGTGTGTGTTGCTAATTGTTTGTGGGGTTGTTGTCTTTGCGTTTACAACCCCTTTCGGTTCAAACTTACCACCTAACTTAATTTAATATCTCCGCCTCAAGCGTCCAATAAAAAATTAATATTAACGGATAAATAATCCAATCAATATCCAATATCGGTCCGAATTAACGGTCGTCCATTTAAAATTAAAAAAAATAATAAAAAATAATTATAATTTATACATAAATTCTCCGATACGTCAGGCAAAATAGAAATAAAAATATATAAAAATATCTCAATAAAATAATTTAACCAACTAAATTGAGGTCAACAGTAATAGTTCAACAATTTTACTTTTCTTGTTTGTTTGTTATCATCAACACCCCAACAGACACACACACACACAGAGAGAGACGTCCTTCTCTTTTAACTTTAAAAAAAAAGGATTTAGTTGCCTTCAGCGATGCTGCCGTAATCGGTGGTGCCCGCTGCTGTCGTGTTGTTGAACCGAAGGTGAGAAGAAGAAAAAGAAAAAGAACAGATGTTGGTTAACTCCAAAGGCATTAGATGGTTGGTTGGTTGGTTGGTTGGTTGGTTGGTTGGTTGTTGGAGGGGGTGTTATATATATGGCAAGGCAAAACTTACCGGCTTGCCCGTTGTGGTGCTTGTGGCACAGATAAGCGATGAAGGCTTGCAGTGGCTGTTTGAAGTGAATGATGTGAGTTGAATGTTAATGTTGATGTCAATGATGTCAATGATGTCGTGAGCCACACAAATTATCTTTTCTTCTTTTCTTGTGTTCATCAAAGCATGTGTATGTGTGTGAGCGAGCGAGCGAGCTTACCTGAGCGAGGATCAGGCAAAATGCAAGGAAATGCAGGAAATTGACATAACCCTCGCATTGAGAGTCAGTGCGATCAATGTATCCAGAGCAACCTTGGAAAGTTACGGTATCCATGAAGTTTGTGCTATAGCCAAGGAAACTCAGCCTGCCTAAACACCAAAACAAACA
>CDFI01097591.1:0-15756 GCA_000826405.1 Acanthamoeba divionensis | reverse complement strand
ATTGAGACCATCCCATCGTTCCTCATGTTGCTCATCCTCTTCCCATGGCGGTCAGTCAGAGGTGATGACATGAGCAGATCATCAAGTGGAGGCTCTGGCACAACGAGCTTCAGCAGCGACTCCTCCAGCAGCGGGTCCAGCTACAGCTCCACAACAGTTTCATCGGACACGTCCACCTCTGTCAATAGTTCGAGCTCTGGCTAGCCAGAAGGTACAACAAAGAGCCAGACAGTACAGCAGGTATCCATATGTATCAGTTTTGGTTGCAAGACCCTCCTCAAAAATACAAACACTAAATAGAAACAGAAATATCAATTCAAGTGACCTCACAAAGGTCTATCAGAATCACTGTTGGGCTCAAAAAACCCATGGTTAAATGTTAATAGCTTACAGCCATGTACCACAAGTGCATTTTGGGGGTAAAATCATGAGTGCAAGGCACAAGTGCTTTTAGGGTTGTGCTTTTTTGGGCTGAAATGCACAAGAAAAATTCAGGTAGTGCAATTCAAATGTTAATAGCTTATGGCCATGTACAGACAAAGCTTACATCTTGCAAACACAACACTTTGATTTTAGTTTTTGTTGTACTCATGGTGCCCACTCATTTTTGAATGCTTTTTGGGCTGAAATGCACTCAAAAAAAATTCTCCACAATGCAATTAATAACACAACCAAGGCTGAGAACTGCTGTGCCTCTTTTACGTTAGAATGCAAGTGTAGCTTAGAATCTTAGCAATTCAAAGCAAGTTGAATGAATAAAATGAAAAGCAATCCCTTCTAGAAGAATCTGGCAATTTCCGTATCTTCGTTCAAGTGCTTCGAATTCTGACTGTCGACATTTAGAGCTCTTTGTGATTGGTCGGCCGGATATCTGCACCCAACCTCATTTTTTTGCCTGCGGATGCAAACTCATTGCACACACACACACAAACACGCCGCCTTGCAACAGAAAAACGAAGAAGACGAATTAATCGATCTATCTTCGCTTCGCCCCCTTTCATCTTTGAGCAAATTGTTTCAATTCACAACGATTTCGTGTATTTGAAATAAGGTTCTGTTATTGGAAGAGATGGCCTCCTTCGCCGCGCAAAGCTGGAGCGCAGCCACAAGCTTCGCCCTGGCTGGTGCCAAGCTCAAGAGAGCCCTCAAGCCCAAGGACCATCTCTTCGATCTCGAAAGTATGAAGCCTGAAGAGTCCCTATTGAAACTTGGAGATTGCATTTCGTTGTTTTCCATTGAGGGGACTGGTTACATCTCGTCAGAAGGGTAATTTTTTTTACTCAAATCAAACAATCAAGATTGTGTACCAATTGCTTTTTTCAATCGTTATCATTTGCCAGATTTATAGACAGTGATTGTAATATCTCTCCAATCGGACCAGACAAGCGTATACCAGATCACTTTTCAGGTACCCCCTCCCCATTTTTTTGTCTCTTGTCCATTTCTCCACATTTTATTTAGCACTCGAAGTGTCCAAATCAGGATGTTTCTTCACTGAACTTTTTGTTCTCTTGCTCTCATTACCCTAATGGGTCGTACGCACGGAGAGTTTGTTTTTTGTATGTGGTATGTGGTGTGACATTGCTCGGTTGGATTCTAAATTGTGTTGTTATTTTTTGATTGCTTAATCAGATTGCGTGTTCAAGGTTGTTCCACGCTTCAAATATGATGCACAGACAGCATTGAACGAGCAGCTGGACAGCCTCAATAGGACAAAAGCGAGCATAGGCAGCCGCCAGTTTGATTCTGACGCTGAGGTTGTCGCAATGGAAAAGAAGTTGCTTAACCTTGACGTAAGTCTCATTAACAAGGAAGAGTTTGATGAGATAAATCTACATGATTCTAATACTTATCTTTTTATGTTTTAATCTTTAGAAACATGAAGTTGAGGAATTAAATGAAAACCAAATGGAGTTTTCGAGACTTGCTGGCAATTCCATCACATATGGCCAAACTGTGCAGGTTGTTATGCCTTTCTTCCACAATGAACCTCTGTATGCCATAAGACTTCTCTTTGTTGATTATATCATCCTATGTAGCTTCTCCACGTGAAAAGCAACAAATTTGTAACAGTAACGTCAAAGGAAATAGCAATAATTGAAACGCATTGCCTTCGAGTGTATCTAGATTCCCAAGGGAATGAAGGTTCATGGTTTACCATACTTCCTCGCTTTAAAACTAAGGCAGAGGGAGAAAATGTAAGTGCCTCTTCCATTTAAATTCATGCACTCCGTTGTCAATCTCTTGAACAAGTGATCTCACACTTCCACTCACACAAGGTGCAATTTGGAGATCAGATAATATTAGAGAGCAAGAGATACAACTCTCTATTTTTGCATGTGAGCAAAGAAACATCTTATTTGATGAGAGAAGTCAATGCAACCACAGAGAAGAGCAGTTGGCGAGTGATTCCTTTTGCACCTTATGTTCCTGAGGCTGAAACCTTTCTCAAGGTCATTATTAGCATCTATTAATTAATTGAGGAATCTTGATATATTAAAGTACGAAGTTCTTTTATTTAGGCAGGAGATGTAATACGTTTCTTACATAAAGAGGTAGAGGGGTATTTAACAAATGAGCCTCCAGATGATGACTTCTCAGGTGAGGGTGTGGAACCAGATAAAAACGAAGCCAAAAAAGATGAAGGTTTGTTTCTTCTTGTATCTATTTCTGCAAATACTAGTATTGATAACCATTTTCACTTTTATTATACAGTTTATTTACAGCTCATTTCATCATCTGTTAGCAAGACCAAGTACGAAAGTCACAATACCGCACTGAATTCGAATGCTTTGTGGCAGATTGAACTAGAAAGACCGAACAGGTAATATAAAGTTTTTTTTTGGATCAACTTTTGTATTTTCATCTGATTTCATCCCTGCTTACTACAACAAAGGGGAGGAGTAATTCTGTATGAGACATTGTATCGATTCAAACACATAGCAACGGGATACTATCTTGCTGCCTTTCCAAAGCGGAAGAAGCAGGATTCTCAATCTGCATCAGCACCCTCTCTAAGTTCTCATGTTAAGAAGCGACCGACAGGCATAAGGTAATTTTACCTCACACTCAAAAAACACACTCTGTGTTTCTGATAACATGAATACTTTTGTGTGAATAACTGTATGTTCTTGTAAAATGATAGTCTTGGTGCAGCAAGTGACGATGACGATGACGAAGCCACAGAATGCAGTCTCACCACACTAAAAGATTTTACTAACTCTGCAACTCTGTTTACTGTACATCCTCTTGGGACCTACCAAGTAAGAGATACTCTCATACTCCATTACAGGCAGCTATTTCAATTCTTATTTTTTCACATGATGGCAGGATTCAGACAAACGAGTCAAGTTGGATACATACGTACGTCTCAGGCATCAAAACACAGGATGCTTCATTCATGCAGATAAAGAAAGTACAGAAAGAGATAAGGAAACACCAACCAGGATGAAGGTTTGACTACACTCGCACACCATTTATTGGAGAAATTTTTTTTATATGCTAATACTTCATAGTTGATGGGACGAGAGGAGCGATTTGATGAAGATGCCTTTGGTTTGCTAACTGCAGAACAAGAAGAGATTGATAATCTGCTGCGTGTGGTAGGACAAGTTGGTATTCTCAAAGCGTGTGCTACCAAGGTCTGTCATTCCTCGCTCACATATTTGCATTTGAGTTAATAATCGTTAAAAACTCTTTTTGGCAAATCTATATATTTTAGCTTTTGCAAGGTGAGAAGCTGGACTTAACAAAGACAGGCCTGTCCATTTCCAAGAACGTGCAAGCTAACGACATGCGCAGAGTGATAAGTGTGTTGAGAGACCTCATCATCTCTTGCACCATATCATCAACTGGAGAAGAGGATGTTCTAGCCCGAGAAGGCATACCTATACCAGCTAACCAGCATCTGCTCAGAGAGCAACACGTATTCTCTCCTACCAATCTTCTTTTTTTGTAATTAAAGTACTTATTTTATATTTTTATTTTTGCACGATGTAGGTGATCGGAGTGTTGATGAATCTCTTGCAACAGACTTTTAGTCTAAACGCAATCAACCGCAAAGCTTATGAAAGACCTGAAAACTATACTTTGTCAGAGATTGCAAAGTATGCCTACAAGCTCTTAAAACAAATTCTCAAAAAGAACCCACGAAATAGGATGGCTATGACCAAATTCGTTAACTACTTCCAGAAAAGGGTACTCACCTACTTACTCTTTCATTGACGAATTTAAGATATGCCAGGACACTGTTTGACCAGTTTCCTCTATTTCAGATTACTTTCCCGCCTTGTACTGAAACTCTGATGGAGCTTTTCAGAGATAATCACAACCTTTTAAATACAATCTCAGATGATCAGATAATCTTCTTTATATTTCGGTTGCGCAATAGTGGCAGAGTCTCCAGGTATGATCCTTTGACAATCAAATGACACATTCATGAAAGGCTTCATTGGCTTCTTTTAATTATTTTCTTTACAATCTAGTTACATCAAATTCTTATCAATCCTCTGTCGCTGTGGAGAAGATCCTTTGCCAAAAAATCAAAACTTTATTTGCGAGAAACTGATTGTCGAAAATCACGATCTCCTGATTGCCATCAAGGTATAGCCCTTTCTTGAATTGAAGCATCTTGTCAATCTTCTCCTTCTAACTGCTGGATACTTCATAGATGGATCCCGACACAGGAGAAGTTAAAGTACAGATATCTCCTAGAGAACCATGGCTACATCTGGAGGAGTTTATGAATGTCCCAGAGAATAAGAGGCAGGACGACAGGCAGATATATTTCATTCGTACCATCAAACTGTTCTCCAATCTTTGCCTTGTAAGTCCCTTTCCTCTTAAGTATATCTCCTATGAAACTATCGCACGTGGGTTTTCGTTTTGGTGCGCCTTTAACGATAAACCTTAGCATGGCTTGTTTATTTTACTCGAAATCAATTACACAGGGGCGTAACAGCTACACGAGTCGGAAGATCAGTAGGGTTATGACATATGATCTTGTCTTGCGCTGCATGATGAACCCTGATTTGCCTTTCACTTTAAGGGCGTCTTTTAGTCAGCTGATGCAAAACCTATACGTGGACGTGGAACCTAACAAGGCTGTAAGCCTTATTAACTATACTAGGGTATGTTTTGGAAAAGATATTCTCGTAGAGATAGTGCTCTTATTCTCTTTTTCTCGCGCAGGTATGGTCTGATTTGAACAAGAAACCCATGCTGAATGCATCTACCGATGCTTTTTGTAAAAGCACCAGGAGCAATTTTTCAGAACTGTGCACATTCATCTCCTATTACGTTGCAGATAACAATGTGCAATCTGTAATCGATGTTGCTCACAATAAGCTCACCCTTTCAGTAAGTACCATTTTAGTGCCGTGTAAAAACAATCCCATTGCATTTCTCAACAATCAGCCAGTGAGATCCATTATATCTTATTCTCTAATTTGTTCCATTGTGATGTTAGGTTGTTGTATTGTTGAAGCGTATGCTTGAGCTTGGATTTTGGACAGATACAGAGGAATCCTTGAGGGATCTTATGCGTTCGTTACTGGCACTGTTGGACCCAAGCACAGATGTGTCTGGTATGTTTGGAGAAATCTCTATGATTCGGTTTAATATTATGTGCATATTACTTACTGATGCTTCTTTACATAGATGGAGAACCTAATCCATTGTACTTTAAGAACGATAGAACAATATGGATCATGAAGACCAAGTATTATATTTGCTTGATCTTGGATATGTTCTTCGATTTACGTCTTGACCACAGACTCACAGAGCTTCTCATTATTCTGAACAAGCAGATGGATGGTAATTGCTGCTCTCATTTTTTACACTGGTTATATTGTTACTAATGTTAACCTTCCTTTTTGCTTTCGCAGAAAACACAAACGAGCTCAACCTCACAAACATAAGCAAAGAAACAGAAAAAAAGATAGACGGAACTGTAATGGTATGGAATCACTTTTTACTGGGGCCTGATGGGGACCAGGAAGACGCGACCAAACGTAGTGTGGCCACAAAAAACAAAGACCAAGACAACGCTTCAACATGTTTCTTAGAGACCATTCTTCGGTACTTGGTCATGTGCGACTATGAGCAGCTCTCTCTGGCTTCGGCAAACCTTCTTGTGAGACATTTCAGGTTCTTCCATGCTTTTAATGTTTCTATCTATCCCTGTGTCTCAGTTTGTTTCCTTGCTGGAATAATAGCCAGCGCTTTGAGCTGCTAAGTGCATTGCAGAAGGTTCAGATTTTAGTGACAGACAAGAATGTAAATGCCTACCAGCTTGTAATGAATAAGAAGGATGAGCTACAGCAGCTACTCGAAAAGGCATCTGTTGATGGTCAATCTATATCAAAAATTATCGAGCAATTTACAAGCTTGTGCCAAGAAGGTACTCTTCCTTCCATTCGTTGTCCAAGGTTTTGTTCAATTGACTGATTACAAATAGATGGCAAGACCTGCTATCACAATCAGCGTATATTGAAGAATTTGGATGTACACAAATTGATGATTGAGATTTTGCGTTTGCCTTTCAACAAAGGCCTCTTCACGTGTGCCTTCTCTTTCCTTGCAGCAGTACGTAGATTCACATGAACTCACACTTCTAAGAAACAAATTCCGTGTTAACATTTGTTACTTCTTTGTCAAAATACAGTTTTGCAAAGATAATGCGGAGAATCAGACCGCGCTGTTCGAGTACTTGGATTTATTCTTGAAATTGATGGGCAAGGATCTCTATGTCGCAGTGACTGTCAACGAGATGTTTAACAACAACAGGCCACTTTGTTCACAGATCACCGAGGTACAGATTCGTAAGATTGTGAGCGCAATAGAAGCTGACAAAAAGCCCAGATACATGCAGCTACTTATGGTAAATGTCACATCTTATATTATCATTAATAATTATTCCCTTCTCTCTGCTTTCCTTTACGTGAAAGCAACAACTGACCATCACTTGCTCAGACTCTTATCATTCCCAACGGTATTCCACTTCGAAGAAATCAAAACCTGGTAATGAAGATGCTTTTGGAGAAACAACAAACTACATTGGTCCTCTTCAATGACCCAGAGAGCATCGAAGTCAGGCAAGTTTTACCATTTTTTTTTAGTATCCTTGCCTTCAGAATTGATTGTTTCTGACTGCTCTTACTAGGAACAAACTTATAAGGGAGAGGGACTATGAAAGGCCCAACAGTGTGCTAAGATTCCATATGATGGAGATAGAGCTCATAACTAAATGTTCACTAGGCAAGATATATGAAGCAGAGGTACGCTGTCAATCTCTGTTCTCTATTGGCCAGATCAAGCGCCAGCTGCTCGACGATATCAATCTTCGTTTCATAAAGAAGACATTCATCAAATTCCTTGAAGAGGTAAATCGTCTGCCATTCTAGGGTAGTTCTGGTAGATGAAGTCCTGAATCAAATATTTACTCATATAAATATCTGGTTGTAAAATGTAGGTATATTTCTTGACACAAAAGCCTAAAAATGCCGTTGAATCAGATCCAGAGTTATGGCGTATCTACGGTGAACATTTCCTTAAAGAAATCAAGCTCCTTAGTAATGCATTCAAATCAAAGTGAGTCTCTGCTAATCAGCTTCAACCGTACTAGTATGTGGCAAAATAGATCTGATCCCTCTCTTATCCATTTTTCACTTTAGTAATGCTAGGCAACAGTATGACGAAGCGCTTGACTACGTCGGTACTGCAGTAGTTCCTTATTTAACCAACTATTTTTCAAAATACTTCAATAAGAAAGATGCCTTTCTGTAAGACTCTACCTCATCACTCTAGTTAGTTCATGAACTAAACTCCATTGTGGTCATGCATGCAATAGACACAAAGTTGTATCCGACCAGCTGTTGGACGCTCTTATAGAGTTCTTTTACGCTGCTAAGTATAAGGCACCCCATTCCATTCTTATGGATGTAGGTGCGCTCATAGATGCAATGCCCCGCCCTGATGCTTCCACAACTGCTTCTATCAGCCGCCTAGATGCGGTAAGAGAAAAAGAAAGTGATGGATGTGGAGAAATTCACGATGATTCTAAGTAAATTTTTTACCTTATGCAGGTAGAGAAAGTATTATCTGAATGTAAAATGTTGACGGAGAAGCCTGAAAAGAAAGAGGAAAAGAAGCCGGAGGTGATGGTCACCTCACAAGAAGAGAAAATCATTCAAGGAATTCTACAGTTTGCCAAATATTTGTACGTTCACCATTTTCTCTTCATATTCTGAGCTGCGTCTTGCTCATGTTTGGCCAACAGCAAGGAGAAAAAGACATTTGGTATCGAGCGTGAGCTTCAAAACTTTGCGGAGATCTTTCAAAAGCATTTGGACACTTTCACAACGAAGCTTATACAGCTGCTTAAGTAAATCCTTTCATACCTAGACCAGATGAGTCAGCAAGGCGAGTGTTGAGCTGTTTTTTCACACTACCCCCCTCGCTACTTCTCTCACCTCAGGAGCTGTGTACCTGGTACACAACAAGAACTGACGTGGGTCACGCTTCGTACTTTGTATATTCTGTTAGAGAAACCTCTCCAAGTAGGTTTCCTCCTGTTCATCTTTCTACTCTTTGTTTTCAAATATCACATCGATTCACTTATTATCGAAAACTGACAGGATGCTGGAAACACGAATAACAAAGATGTACAAGCGTTGGTAAAAATGCAAAACAAGTTGAACTCTTTGGGCACTACCACTCTTGTAAGATCTGATCCTCTTTTGGTTTTAGCATCTAGCTTTTTCTCAATGTAAACTCTTGCAATATGTTTCAGATTTTGCATTTGATTAGCTCGTCTCAAAACGAGGATAGGGTAATACACCAAGCTCTTAAGTTAGGCATTGCCATCTTGCACGGTGGTAATACGGATGTACAGGTAAATTTTGTTGAAGCAATGAATTTTTTTTGTTGTACTGAAGCCTAGCCAGACCACTGATATTTGTGTTCGCCACTTTCAGCAAGAAATTCTTTCTTGTTTCATGAGTAGGCAAGAAGAAGACTTCTTCCCAGAAATACGTTCTCGCATACGTCGTTCTATCATAGAGATAAAGGTATGACATCACCACTATCTTCACCCCCTGCTGTTCCTGTTTACTGATGTTCCTTTCTTGCGTTCTTCAGGAGAAACAACAATTCTATCAGCGGTTGCTGGAAAGAAAGCGGGCACAGGAGCATCAGAAGAATGAGTCAAATGCTGTACTATTTCGTAATGATAAATATGGGTACGGCTCACTGTCTTGACTAATAACATCGAGGGAACATCCAAAGAATAGAATTCATACTATTATATGGCATTCTTATTCTTTTTCTTTTACAGAACTAATGGAATAGATCACGAGCTTTTAGTTTATCTGCAGCAGACTGAAGGTAAATTCCCAGAAAGTGGATTCATACGCAAGATATTGCGCTTTCTTCAGCTTCTCTGCGAAGGCCACAATAAAGACCTACAGGTTATTATTCGTCTTGCTTTCCCATTTTCTGGATCAAATATCGCTTTTCTGGTGGCCACATATCTAATATCATGTTCACAATTTTCAGAACTATTTGCGCTGTCAGACAGAGACCAGTAATGAGTCCTACGACTTGATAAGTGAGACAGCAACTTATCTAGAGGCTGTGGAACGTGAAATCGATGCAACAAACATCAAAATAGTGACACAACTGTTCATCACTCTCTCTGAGTATGTCCAGGGTAAGCTAAGCTATCTTTTCTTGTGGTTCTATGTTAGCTGCTCCAACGTTGTATGCAATTGTTTGTCAGGTCCATGCTCTGAGAATCAGTCAGCACTAATGCGCACAAAGCTTTGTGAATCAGCAAACTGGGTCCTTTCTTTGCCTGATGTAAGAAACCCTGGCTCGCTTCTTGTTGTATATCTTTTTGTGTTGTCTGACTTTGTACCAACACAAACCTCGATTTCTAGGAGTATGCATTGTGCCATCCCAAGGATATTAAGAAGCTAAAGAAGGAAACGTTAGTCACTCTCCTATCCTTGTTGGAAGGTCTTCAGAATCCAAAGATTCCACGTGCTATGCTCATGACCCTTACATTCTCTGTTATGGTACATATAGAAAGACGGAAGAGATATTGAGATATTTGAATTTGAACAAACTATCATTATTTTATTTTAGGAAAAATCACTGGACACAATATTCCCAGAAAAGATAACAGATCAGAACCTGAGCACTGTCAATGAAGAGGAGAAAGACGTCAAAAGGGCCTTCCTGTATTACTTTTTACTAAAAACTCTTGCCGATTACGATAAAGATAACCACAAAAACGTACATACTCTCACTCTTACGTTACTGGTGAGACCACTAATAATCTTATTTTGTAAATAGCTGCACAAGATCTTGGAGGGATGCAATGGTGCATTGGCTCTTCGCAAGGGCACCGCCTCAATTGAAATAGTGAGAGACAATAAGCTGGAGCGCATCTATTTCCAAAGGCCGCGCATCTGCAAGCAACTCTCCCCTGTGTCAAAAAAGAATCTATTGCACAACGTCAACCGGTAATCGACATCTCTTTGATTTTTTAATTATTTTTTTTTTGCATCTAACGGAAAACAATCCTCTCTCTTACATCTTTTCAGAGACAACCAATCCAGCAAAATTGAAGACTTCTTTAATCAAAGCGACTTCCTGATCAAGGAAATGTTACACAGAGACCACTTATCAAAGAATGTGTTCCTGAGCAAACTCTCAAAAGGAGAGACCTTTCTCAAGAACTGGTCTTTCGGGTGTACCATTATCACAAACCTCATCATTATATGGTAGGCGAACTACCGAAAAAGTTCAAACACATATGGTGTGCTTTAAGTTGTAGTTTTACATGCTCACAACTATTTCTTGCTTCTGATCAGGTCATTTGTGGCGCCTCCCTCTCAGGAAGAATTGATTACTAAACCCACCGTAGAGAACTGGGTTTCCACTTTACTATTCTTTTTGGTACCACAAACTTCATAACAACATCAAACTTACTTGGATGTATACACCTACCCATGGTAACATGTATATGCAACGCCGCTTCATTGGTACAGGGTATGTGCCAGATAGGCTTTTCCGCTGTATTATTGTTCTTCCAGTTTGAGTTTGGCTTCCAATTAGCTTGGAAACAGGCAGAAGTCCACCATCATGCTCAGGTATTCGAAGGCCACAACTTAAAGACAAACAAACAACAGCTAAATACTTTTTTTTAAAAAATACATACAGTCAAAGGCAGACAAAAAGAGAAGTGCTGGAAACAATAAAGATAAAGAGCGGAGGAAGCCAAGAAATCGCATTTCTGCTGTTGATAAGATCAACTTTGCAGTGAAGAAGTCATCCATAATGTATTCTATTTGCTATCTGGTGTTTGCAGTGCTTGGAGTTGCTGTGTCTCCCTTCTTCTTTGCTTTCCACTTGTTGGACATCGGGGCAAGGAGCAAGGAGCTTAAATATGTCATCTCTTCTGTTACACAGAATGGCAAATCTATCATACTTACGGTATCTATACCCCTAATTATTGTGTGTGAATAGTGTGAACTTATTATTGAACCATTATTACCTCTTCATAGGCAATCTTGGCTCTGATTATAATTTATATTTACACTATTTTTGGATTCTTATTCTTCCGAGACAAATTTGTCCAAGATGATGTCTTTATATGCGAGTCAATGCTTATGTGTCTCGTTAATGTTGTTAACTATGGGTAGGCCTCTTCTCTCTTCTCTCTTCTCGTGATGAACATATGCGCATACATCTAACTGCTTATCTCTTTTATGTATATTTCAGTTTACGTAGTGGTGGTGGAGTGGGCGATCTCTTGAAGCCTCCCCAGTGGGGCGATCCTGAAACTCCCTACCGCATACTTTACGACTCAACGTTCTTCTTCGTAGTAATAGTTATCCTTCTCAACATCATCTTTGGTATCATTATTGATACATTCGGAGGTAACGTTCTATCAATGTCATGTCAACCACCCACTTGCTTTTCCAGCCAGAGATATCTGACAGTTGTCTTGGGTTTGTTGCAGAGCTAAGAAATAGGGAGGAGACCATTGAATCTGATATAAAGAACAATTGCTTCATCTGTGGTATTGACCGCATCACTTTTGACCGCCAGGCTGACGGTAAGTCTGCGCTTCCTTCTTTCTTCATTTTTATGCATTAGACTCTTTTTTTTCTAACTTTGACAAACACCTCGTAGGATTTGACAAGCACTGGAAGTACGACCACAATCTGTGGAATTATCTGTATTTCAGAGTACATCTAGATCTGAAAGATTCTACCGAGTACACTGGACCTGAACAGTACATTGCCGAAAAGGTTCACAAAACTCTTCAAACACATGAGTCACTACACTGCTATCTTATACTGACTTTTTGTTTTTCAGCTCCAAGTCGCAGATTTGTCTTTCATTCCAAACCAAAAGGCAATGTGCCTAGGCATAAAACAAGAGGAAGACGAAGAGAAGGCGCAAGAGTTGATTAACCGCCTTCATGACATGTCCTCCACCCTAAAGAAGACAAACAACGAATCAGTACGTGCATCCATACAAAGGAAGAGGAGCTGTTACTAACATAAAGTGAAGATCATATCGGTTGATGATAACTGCTAACTGAGAATTAAATAGGCGGAGAGGTTGTCCGAACTTGTGGAGAAGAAGTCCGCGATGGTGACTTCTAACATTCTGGATCTGACTGCGACCAGCAATAATAAAAGTACTCATTTAGAGACGAAGTTAGAGAGCAGGATAGGTACTGTGGAGAAGCACCTGGGAGAGTTTGAACAGAAAGTGGCTGGCCTCCTGGAGGTAAACAAACTATTATCATTATTATTCGTTTCCTTTGATTCACGTGTCTGACTCCTCTTTTTTTATATCTCCTTGATGATATACCAAAGAATATATATTCCAGGTTGAAAAAGGAAGAGAAGATTCGTAACAAACTGAAAAAAGAGGAGGCCGAGAGGAGAAAGAAAAAAGAAAAGAGAAAGAAGGAGAAAGAGAAAGAAAGAAAGAGGATCGAAGAGCTAAAACTGAAAAAGCAGATGGAGAAAAGCGAAAGAAGAAAAGCGAAGCAAAGGCAGGAGGAAGAGGAAATTAGACAAAAGGAGGAGAGAAGGAAACAAAAGGAAGAGATTATGAGGAAAGAAAGGGAGATCAGGGAAAGCAAAGTGTACGAAAAGCAACAAAGGAAAATCCTTAAGGAAATGCTCCAGGCCGAAAAGGAGCGCGAAGCCAGAGAAGCAGCAGAGAGGGAGAGAGATTGCGAGAGGAAGGAAGCAGAAAGGGAAAGGGGAGAGAAGGAGATCAGCAGCAAGGTGGTAGTGCCATTGACTGGTGACGACGATTCAAAAGCGCCGCAGAGAGCTTCTGGAGAAAGTGACCAGAAAGCAGACGCGGCAGGTCTATCAAAACAAGAAGTACCGGTTGAGAGGGCGCCATCCGAAGAAACAGCCACGCCAAAGCCGAAGAAACAGACTCGTCAGTCTGACAGTGAAAGCGAGGAAAGCGATACGGAGAGCAGTAATTCGTGGGACAGCGACATGGAGAGCGATGACGACGAGAAGCCACAACAACAAAAACAGATAAAGAAAGAAGAAGAGCTTCCCCAGGAAGAGATCGCATCGCAGAATAGAAGTGAGCCACCTAGTGAGGAACCGAAGGGAGAGAGCACTAATGTCGTGCAGACAGCGGCGGGCCCGGATAAGACGGAGGAAACTCTTGTGGTGACTCTGAGTACTCAACCCGAAGAGCAAGCAGAAAGGAATATCAGCTTAGATAAGGAAGACACAGTCATAGAGGATGAGAAGGACAGAGAAAAGAAGAAAGAAAAAGCAAAGAAGGCAGCAGAGTCTTCTGACGAAAGCGACGCGGACAGTGAAAGCGAGGAAAGTGATACGGAGAGCAGCAACTCATGGAACAGCGACGATGACGACGATGACGACGCGAGTGATCAAAAGGCTAACCCACAGAGGACAGAACTGGCTTTGAGGCAAGCAGCAGCAGCATCAGATGAAACACCTGTTACCGGCAGTGCACTACCAGACATAAGTAGGCCTGACGCTGAGAAGGAGGCGAAGGAAAGAGAAGAAAAGGAGCAGCAAGATAGGATGGAACGTGAAAGGAGAGAAAAGGAACAGAGAGAGCTTGAGGAGCAGGCGCAGAGAGAAAGGAGGCAAAGGGAAGAAGAGGAGAAGGAAAAGAGGAAGAAAGAGGAGGAAGCGGAAGAGGAAATGAAGAGGAGGAGGAAGAAGAAGCAGATCGAGGAAGAAGAGAAAGAGAAAGAGATAGAGAGGAAGAAGATTGAGGAAGAAAAGGAGAAGAAGGATACGAAGGGGAAAGATAAGAAAGCAAGTCTAGTGAAGAAAAAGAAAAAGGATAGCGAGAGCGAGACTGAGAGCGAAAGCGAAAGCGAAAGTGAGAGCGAATCAAGCGACTCGAGTGACAGCAGCGACAGCAGTGACAGCAGCGATGATGACGGAAAGGCAAAGAAGAAGAAGAATCAACCAAAGGGAAAGGGTGGCCAGGTCAAGAAGAAGAACAAGAAGAAGAAGAAGAACAAGAAAGCGAAGAACAAGAACAAGAAGAAGGACGCGTCGAGCAGCGAAGACAGCAGTGAGAGTAGTGAGGAGGAGGAAGACGAAGAAGAAACGGATGACGATGACGACGATGATGAGAGCGTGGCTCCAGCGGTGCGGCCGGTCAACCAGTCCAGGCTAGCGGACTACCTCTCTGCAACGCCTGACTTCTTGACCTGAAGAAGAAGAACGAAAGAAGAAGAAAGAAGAACGAAGAAGAACGAAAGAAGAAGAACGAAAGAAAGAAGAAGAAAGAAGGATCAATCATCAAAGAAGAAGGAAGGAAGAAGAAAGGATCAAAGATCAAAGATCAGACCAAGACCAAACCAGTCAGCGTTGAGAAAATGAGTGTGACACGATAACTCGTATGTATGTATGAAGGAATGAATGAAATCCAACATTTTTTTTTGGGGGTTGTTTATTATTAAAATAATAATAATAATAATAAAGCAATAATAGAATAAAAATATTTGTTGAATTCCCAAATATATTTTAATAACAGCTCTGTAGGTTAACAAGGAAAACACAAAAACAACAACAACCACAATTCAATATTAATATATGGAACCCAAACACACTTCCCCAATGCTCTGGCGCTGTGAGGCGCCACTTTTGCTTCAGGATAAGCTGCAGAAGGGGGGTGAGGAAACAAATGTGTCAAAGCCAAGGCGAGTTGAGACCATTTGACTATTTTGCTGGGAGAATCAGAGGGGAACAAGAACATGTCCAGTTACCTTAAATAACATTATTAATTTAAGTGATACAAGGACAACGAGGTGATGACTTGCCCCCCAACCTTTCTGAAAGTTTAAGTTGGTACATGAAAGAGAGGAAGGATGGAATTGACGATGTTGCCCACCGAGCTGCTCTTGAAGATCATGGGCTTCCTGGACCACATTGACGTCGTCCATCTCTCTGCCGTCAACACACTGCTGCATGACATGGCCCAAGATGAGGTCTGAACAGCCCCCAAAACAATTAATCAAGAAAAAACCAGAATTCTTTTCCTTGCCCAACTGTGGTTCGTGTTTCATTGAAACACAAACAAATAGATCTTGTGGAAGGAACTGTGCCACCAAGTGGGCGTTCTTTCAACAACTACAGCTGATTGCACAGCAGGAACACCACCATCTGAGGTAACAGACACAACATTCTCTCTCTCATTCTCCCTCCCCCCCCC
>CDFI01097590.1:0-15939 GCA_000826405.1 Acanthamoeba divionensis | reverse complement strand
ATTGAGACCATCCCATCGTTCCTCATGTTGCTCATCCTCTTCCCATGGCGGTCAGTCAGAGGTGATGACATGAGCAGATCATCAAGTGGAGGCTCTGGCACAACGAGCTTCAGCAGCGACTCCTCCAGCAGCGGGTCCAGCTACAGCTCCACAACAGTTTCATCGGACACGTCCACCTCTGTCAATAGTTCGAGCTCTGGCTAGCCAGAAGGTACAACAAAGAGCCAGACAGTACAGCAGGTATCCATATGTATCAGTTTTGGTTGCAAGACCCTCCTCAAAAATACAAACACTAAATAGAAACAGAAATATCAATTCAAGTGACCTCACAAAGGTCTATCAGAATCACTGTTGGGCTCAAAAAACCCATGGTTAAATGTTAATAGCTTACAGCCATGTACCACAAGTGCATTTTGGGGGTAAAATCATGAGTGCAAGGCACAAGTGCTTTTAGGGTTGTGCTTTTTTGGGCTGAAATGCACAAGAAAAATTCAGGTAGTGCAATTCAAATGTTAATAGCTTATGGCCATGTACAGACAAAGCTTACATCTTGCAAACACAACACTTTGATTTTAGTTTTTGTTGTACTCATGGTGCCCACTCATTTTTGAATGCTTTTTGGGCTGAAATGCACTCAAAAAAAATTCTCCACAATGCAATTAATAACACAACCAAGGCTGAGAACTGCTGTGCCTCTTTTACGTTAGAATGCAAGTGTAGCTTAGAATCTTAGCAATTCAAAGCAAGTTGAATGAATAAAATGAAAAGCAATCCCTTCTAGAAGAATCTGGCAATTTCCGTATCTTCGTTCAAGTGCTTCGAATTCTGACTGTCGACATTTAGAGCTCTTTGTGATTGGTCGGCCGGATATCTGCACCCAACCTCATTTTTTTGCCTGCGGATGCAAACTCATTGCACACACACACACAAACACGCCGCCTTGCAACAGAAAAACGAAGAAGACGAATTAATCGATCTATCTTCGCTTCGCCCCCTTTCATCTTTGAGCAAATTGTTTCAATTCACAACGATTTCGTGTATTTGAAATAAGGTTCTGTTATTGGAAGAGATGGCCTCCTTCGCCGCGCAAAGCTGGAGCGCAGCCACAAGCTTCGCCCTGGCTGGTGCCAAGCTCAAGAGAGCCCTCAAGCCCAAGGACCATCTCTTCGATCTCGAAAGTATGAAGCCTGAAGAGTCCCTATTGAAACTTGGAGATTGCATTTCGTTGTTTTCCATTGAGGGGACTGGTTACATCTCGTCAGAAGGGTAATTTTTTTTACTCAAATCAAACAATCAAGATTGTGTACCAATTGCTTTTTTCAATCGTTATCATTTGCCAGATTTATAGACAGTGATTGTAATATCTCTCCAATCGGACCAGACAAGCGTATACCAGATCACTTTTCAGGTACCCCCTCCCCATTTTTTTGTCTCTTGTCCATTTCTCCACATTTTATTTAGCACTCGAAGTGTCCAAATCAGGATGTTTCTTCACTGAACTTTTTGTTCTCTTGCTCTCATTACCCTAATGGGTCGTACGCACGGAGAGTTTGTTTTTTGTATGTGGTATGTGGTGTGACATTGCTCGGTTGGATTCTAAATTGTGTTGTTATTTTTTGATTGCTTAATCAGATTGCGTGTTCAAGGTTGTTCCACGCTTCAAATATGATGCACAGACAGCATTGAACGAGCAGCTGGACAGCCTCAATAGGACAAAAGCGAGCATAGGCAGCCGCCAGTTTGATTCTGACGCTGAGGTTGTCGCAATGGAAAAGAAGTTGCTTAACCTTGACGTAAGTCTCATTAACAAGGAAGAGTTTGATGAGATAAATCTACATGATTCTAATACTTATCTTTTTATGTTTTAATCTTTAGAAACATGAAGTTGAGGAATTAAATGAAAACCAAATGGAGTTTTCGAGACTTGCTGGCAATTCCATCACATATGGCCAAACTGTGCAGGTTGTTATGCCTTTCTTCCACAATGAACCTCTGTATGCCATAAGACTTCTCTTTGTTGATTATATCATCCTATGTAGCTTCTCCACGTGAAAAGCAACAAATTTGTAACAGTAACGTCAAAGGAAATAGCAATAATTGAAACGCATTGCCTTCGAGTGTATCTAGATTCCCAAGGGAATGAAGGTTCATGGTTTACCATACTTCCTCGCTTTAAAACTAAGGCAGAGGGAGAAAATGTAAGTGCCTCTTCCATTTAAATTCATGCACTCCGTTGTCAATCTCTTGAACAAGTGATCTCACACTTCCACTCACACAAGGTGCAATTTGGAGATCAGATAATATTAGAGAGCAAGAGATACAACTCTCTATTTTTGCATGTGAGCAAAGAAACATCTTATTTGATGAGAGAAGTCAATGCAACCACAGAGAAGAGCAGTTGGCGAGTGATTCCTTTTGCACCTTATGTTCCTGAGGCTGAAACCTTTCTCAAGGTCATTATTAGCATCTATTAATTAATTGAGGAATCTTGATATATTAAAGTACGAAGTTCTTTTATTTAGGCAGGAGATGTAATACGTTTCTTACATAAAGAGGTAGAGGGGTATTTAACAAATGAGCCTCCAGATGATGACTTCTCAGGTGAGGGTGTGGAACCAGATAAAAACGAAGCCAAAAAAGATGAAGGTTTGTTTCTTCTTGTATCTATTTCTGCAAATACTAGTATTGATAACCATTTTCACTTTTATTATACAGTTTATTTACAGCTCATTTCATCATCTGTTAGCAAGACCAAGTACGAAAGTCACAATACCGCACTGAATTCGAATGCTTTGTGGCAGATTGAACTAGAAAGACCGAACAGGTAATATAAAGTTTTTTTTTGGATCAACTTTTGTATTTTCATCTGATTTCATCCCTGCTTACTACAACAAAGGGGAGGAGTAATTCTGTATGAGACATTGTATCGATTCAAACACATAGCAACGGGATACTATCTTGCTGCCTTTCCAAAGCGGAAGAAGCAGGATTCTCAATCTGCATCAGCACCCTCTCTAAGTTCTCATGTTAAGAAGCGACCGACAGGCATAAGGTAATTTTACCTCACACTCAAAAAACACACTCTGTGTTTCTGATAACATGAATACTTTTGTGTGAATAACTGTATGTTCTTGTAAAATGATAGTCTTGGTGCAGCAAGTGACGATGACGATGACGAAGCCACAGAATGCAGTCTCACCACACTAAAAGATTTTACTAACTCTGCAACTCTGTTTACTGTACATCCTCTTGGGACCTACCAAGTAAGAGATACTCTCATACTCCATTACAGGCAGCTATTTCAATTCTTATTTTTTCACATGATGGCAGGATTCAGACAAACGAGTCAAGTTGGATACATACGTACGTCTCAGGCATCAAAACACAGGATGCTTCATTCATGCAGATAAAGAAAGTACAGAAAGAGATAAGGAAACACCAACCAGGATGAAGGTTTGACTACACTCGCACACCATTTATTGGAGAAATTTTTTTTATATGCTAATACTTCATAGTTGATGGGACGAGAGGAGCGATTTGATGAAGATGCCTTTGGTTTGCTAACTGCAGAACAAGAAGAGATTGATAATCTGCTGCGTGTGGTAGGACAAGTTGGTATTCTCAAAGCGTGTGCTACCAAGGTCTGTCATTCCTCGCTCACATATTTGCATTTGAGTTAATAATCGTTAAAAACTCTTTTTGGCAAATCTATATATTTTAGCTTTTGCAAGGTGAGAAGCTGGACTTAACAAAGACAGGCCTGTCCATTTCCAAGAACGTGCAAGCTAACGACATGCGCAGAGTGATAAGTGTGTTGAGAGACCTCATCATCTCTTGCACCATATCATCAACTGGAGAAGAGGATGTTCTAGCCCGAGAAGGCATACCTATACCAGCTAACCAGCATCTGCTCAGAGAGCAACACGTATTCTCTCCTACCAATCTTCTTTTTTTGTAATTAAAGTACTTATTTTATATTTTTATTTTTGCACGATGTAGGTGATCGGAGTGTTGATGAATCTCTTGCAACAGACTTTTAGTCTAAACGCAATCAACCGCAAAGCTTATGAAAGACCTGAAAACTATACTTTGTCAGAGATTGCAAAGTATGCCTACAAGCTCTTAAAACAAATTCTCAAAAAGAACCCACGAAATAGGATGGCTATGACCAAATTCGTTAACTACTTCCAGAAAAGGGTACTCACCTACTTACTCTTTCATTGACGAATTTAAGATATGCCAGGACACTGTTTGACCAGTTTCCTCTATTTCAGATTACTTTCCCGCCTTGTACTGAAACTCTGATGGAGCTTTTCAGAGATAATCACAACCTTTTAAATACAATCTCAGATGATCAGATAATCTTCTTTATATTTCGGTTGCGCAATAGTGGCAGAGTCTCCAGGTATGATCCTTTGACAATCAAATGACACATTCATGAAAGGCTTCATTGGCTTCTTTTAATTATTTTCTTTACAATCTAGTTACATCAAATTCTTATCAATCCTCTGTCGCTGTGGAGAAGATCCTTTGCCAAAAAATCAAAACTTTATTTGCGAGAAACTGATTGTCGAAAATCACGATCTCCTGATTGCCATCAAGGTATAGCCCTTTCTTGAATTGAAGCATCTTGTCAATCTTCTCCTTCTAACTGCTGGATACTTCATAGATGGATCCCGACACAGGAGAAGTTAAAGTACAGATATCTCCTAGAGAACCATGGCTACATCTGGAGGAGTTTATGAATGTCCCAGAGAATAAGAGGCAGGACGACAGGCAGATATATTTCATTCGTACCATCAAACTGTTCTCCAATCTTTGCCTTGTAAGTCCCTTTCCTCTTAAGTATATCTCCTATGAAACTATCGCACGTGGGTTTTCGTTTTGGTGCGCCTTTAACGATAAACCTTAGCATGGCTTGTTTATTTTACTCGAAATCAATTACACAGGGGCGTAACAGCTACACGAGTCGGAAGATCAGTAGGGTTATGACATATGATCTTGTCTTGCGCTGCATGATGAACCCTGATTTGCCTTTCACTTTAAGGGCGTCTTTTAGTCAGCTGATGCAAAACCTATACGTGGACGTGGAACCTAACAAGGCTGTAAGCCTTATTAACTATACTAGGGTATGTTTTGGAAAAGATATTCTCGTAGAGATAGTGCTCTTATTCTCTTTTTCTCGCGCAGGTATGGTCTGATTTGAACAAGAAACCCATGCTGAATGCATCTACCGATGCTTTTTGTAAAAGCACCAGGAGCAATTTTTCAGAACTGTGCACATTCATCTCCTATTACGTTGCAGATAACAATGTGCAATCTGTAATCGATGTTGCTCACAATAAGCTCACCCTTTCAGTAAGTACCATTTTAGTGCCGTGTAAAAACAATCCCATTGCATTTCTCAACAATCAGCCAGTGAGATCCATTATATCTTATTCTCTAATTTGTTCCATTGTGATGTTAGGTTGTTGTATTGTTGAAGCGTATGCTTGAGCTTGGATTTTGGACAGATACAGAGGAATCCTTGAGGGATCTTATGCGTTCGTTACTGGCACTGTTGGACCCAAGCACAGATGTGTCTGGTATGTTTGGAGAAATCTCTATGATTCGGTTTAATATTATGTGCATATTACTTACTGATGCTTCTTTACATAGATGGAGAACCTAATCCATTGTACTTTAAGAACGATAGAACAATATGGATCATGAAGACCAAGTATTATATTTGCTTGATCTTGGATATGTTCTTCGATTTACGTCTTGACCACAGACTCACAGAGCTTCTCATTATTCTGAACAAGCAGATGGATGGTAATTGCTGCTCTCATTTTTTACACTGGTTATATTGTTACTAATGTTAACCTTCCTTTTTGCTTTCGCAGAAAACACAAACGAGCTCAACCTCACAAACATAAGCAAAGAAACAGAAAAAAAGATAGACGGAACTGTAATGGTATGGAATCACTTTTTACTGGGGCCTGATGGGGACCAGGAAGACGCGACCAAACGTAGTGTGGCCACAAAAAACAAAGACCAAGACAACGCTTCAACATGTTTCTTAGAGACCATTCTTCGGTACTTGGTCATGTGCGACTATGAGCAGCTCTCTCTGGCTTCGGCAAACCTTCTTGTGAGACATTTCAGGTTCTTCCATGCTTTTAATGTTTCTATCTATCCCTGTGTCTCAGTTTGTTTCCTTGCTGGAATAATAGCCAGCGCTTTGAGCTGCTAAGTGCATTGCAGAAGGTTCAGATTTTAGTGACAGACAAGAATGTAAATGCCTACCAGCTTGTAATGAATAAGAAGGATGAGCTACAGCAGCTACTCGAAAAGGCATCTGTTGATGGTCAATCTATATCAAAAATTATCGAGCAATTTACAAGCTTGTGCCAAGAAGGTACTCTTCCTTCCATTCGTTGTCCAAGGTTTTGTTCAATTGACTGATTACAAATAGATGGCAAGACCTGCTATCACAATCAGCGTATATTGAAGAATTTGGATGTACACAAATTGATGATTGAGATTTTGCGTTTGCCTTTCAACAAAGGCCTCTTCACGTGTGCCTTCTCTTTCCTTGCAGCAGTACGTAGATTCACATGAACTCACACTTCTAAGAAACAAATTCCGTGTTAACATTTGTTACTTCTTTGTCAAAATACAGTTTTGCAAAGATAATGCGGAGAATCAGACCGCGCTGTTCGAGTACTTGGATTTATTCTTGAAATTGATGGGCAAGGATCTCTATGTCGCAGTGACTGTCAACGAGATGTTTAACAACAACAGGCCACTTTGTTCACAGATCACCGAGGTACAGATTCGTAAGATTGTGAGCGCAATAGAAGCTGACAAAAAGCCCAGATACATGCAGCTACTTATGGTAAATGTCACATCTTATATTATCATTAATAATTATTCCCTTCTCTCTGCTTTCCTTTACGTGAAAGCAACAACTGACCATCACTTGCTCAGACTCTTATCATTCCCAACGGTATTCCACTTCGAAGAAATCAAAACCTGGTAATGAAGATGCTTTTGGAGAAACAACAAACTACATTGGTCCTCTTCAATGACCCAGAGAGCATCGAAGTCAGGCAAGTTTTACCATTTTTTTTTAGTATCCTTGCCTTCAGAATTGATTGTTTCTGACTGCTCTTACTAGGAACAAACTTATAAGGGAGAGGGACTATGAAAGGCCCAACAGTGTGCTAAGATTCCATATGATGGAGATAGAGCTCATAACTAAATGTTCACTAGGCAAGATATATGAAGCAGAGGTACGCTGTCAATCTCTGTTCTCTATTGGCCAGATCAAGCGCCAGCTGCTCGACGATATCAATCTTCGTTTCATAAAGAAGACATTCATCAAATTCCTTGAAGAGGTAAATCGTCTGCCATTCTAGGGTAGTTCTGGTAGATGAAGTCCTGAATCAAATATTTACTCATATAAATATCTGGTTGTAAAATGTAGGTATATTTCTTGACACAAAAGCCTAAAAATGCCGTTGAATCAGATCCAGAGTTATGGCGTATCTACGGTGAACATTTCCTTAAAGAAATCAAGCTCCTTAGTAATGCATTCAAATCAAAGTGAGTCTCTGCTAATCAGCTTCAACCGTACTAGTATGTGGCAAAATAGATCTGATCCCTCTCTTATCCATTTTTCACTTTAGTAATGCTAGGCAACAGTATGACGAAGCGCTTGACTACGTCGGTACTGCAGTAGTTCCTTATTTAACCAACTATTTTTCAAAATACTTCAATAAGAAAGATGCCTTTCTGTAAGACTCTACCTCATCACTCTAGTTAGTTCATGAACTAAACTCCATTGTGGTCATGCATGCAATAGACACAAAGTTGTATCCGACCAGCTGTTGGACGCTCTTATAGAGTTCTTTTACGCTGCTAAGTATAAGGCACCCCATTCCATTCTTATGGATGTAGGTGCGCTCATAGATGCAATGCCCCGCCCTGATGCTTCCACAACTGCTTCTATCAGCCGCCTAGATGCGGTAAGAGAAAAAGAAAGTGATGGATGTGGAGAAATTCACGATGATTCTAAGTAAATTTTTTACCTTATGCAGGTAGAGAAAGTATTATCTGAATGTAAAATGTTGACGGAGAAGCCTGAAAAGAAAGAGGAAAAGAAGCCGGAGGTGATGGTCACCTCACAAGAAGAGAAAATCATTCAAGGAATTCTACAGTTTGCCAAATATTTGTACGTTCACCATTTTCTCTTCATATTCTGAGCTGCGTCTTGCTCATGTTTGGCCAACAGCAAGGAGAAAAAGACATTTGGTATCGAGCGTGAGCTTCAAAACTTTGCGGAGATCTTTCAAAAGCATTTGGACACTTTCACAACGAAGCTTATACAGCTGCTTAAGTAAATCCTTTCATACCTAGACCAGATGAGTCAGCAAGGCGAGTGTTGAGCTGTTTTTTCACACTACCCCCCTCGCTACTTCTCTCACCTCAGGAGCTGTGTACCTGGTACACAACAAGAACTGACGTGGGTCACGCTTCGTACTTTGTATATTCTGTTAGAGAAACCTCTCCAAGTAGGTTTCCTCCTGTTCATCTTTCTACTCTTTGTTTTCAAATATCACATCGATTCACTTATTATCGAAAACTGACAGGATGCTGGAAACACGAATAACAAAGATGTACAAGCGTTGGTAAAAATGCAAAACAAGTTGAACTCTTTGGGCACTACCACTCTTGTAAGATCTGATCCTCTTTTGGTTTTAGCATCTAGCTTTTTCTCAATGTAAACTCTTGCAATATGTTTCAGATTTTGCATTTGATTAGCTCGTCTCAAAACGAGGATAGGGTAATACACCAAGCTCTTAAGTTAGGCATTGCCATCTTGCACGGTGGTAATACGGATGTACAGGTAAATTTTGTTGAAGCAATGAATTTTTTTTGTTGTACTGAAGCCTAGCCAGACCACTGATATTTGTGTTCGCCACTTTCAGCAAGAAATTCTTTCTTGTTTCATGAGTAGGCAAGAAGAAGACTTCTTCCCAGAAATACGTTCTCGCATACGTCGTTCTATCATAGAGATAAAGGTATGACATCACCACTATCTTCACCCCCTGCTGTTCCTGTTTACTGATGTTCCTTTCTTGCGTTCTTCAGGAGAAACAACAATTCTATCAGCGGTTGCTGGAAAGAAAGCGGGCACAGGAGCATCAGAAGAATGAGTCAAATGCTGTACTATTTCGTAATGATAAATATGGGTACGGCTCACTGTCTTGACTAATAACATCGAGGGAACATCCAAAGAATAGAATTCATACTATTATATGGCATTCTTATTCTTTTTCTTTTACAGAACTAATGGAATAGATCACGAGCTTTTAGTTTATCTGCAGCAGACTGAAGGTAAATTCCCAGAAAGTGGATTCATACGCAAGATATTGCGCTTTCTTCAGCTTCTCTGCGAAGGCCACAATAAAGACCTACAGGTTATTATTCGTCTTGCTTTCCCATTTTCTGGATCAAATATCGCTTTTCTGGTGGCCACATATCTAATATCATGTTCACAATTTTCAGAACTATTTGCGCTGTCAGACAGAGACCAGTAATGAGTCCTACGACTTGATAAGTGAGACAGCAACTTATCTAGAGGCTGTGGAACGTGAAATCGATGCAACAAACATCAAAATAGTGACACAACTGTTCATCACTCTCTCTGAGTATGTCCAGGGTAAGCTAAGCTATCTTTTCTTGTGGTTCTATGTTAGCTGCTCCAACGTTGTATGCAATTGTTTGTCAGGTCCATGCTCTGAGAATCAGTCAGCACTAATGCGCACAAAGCTTTGTGAATCAGCAAACTGGGTCCTTTCTTTGCCTGATGTAAGAAACCCTGGCTCGCTTCTTGTTGTATATCTTTTTGTGTTGTCTGACTTTGTACCAACACAAACCTCGATTTCTAGGAGTATGCATTGTGCCATCCCAAGGATATTAAGAAGCTAAAGAAGGAAACGTTAGTCACTCTCCTATCCTTGTTGGAAGGTCTTCAGAATCCAAAGATTCCACGTGCTATGCTCATGACCCTTACATTCTCTGTTATGGTACATATAGAAAGACGGAAGAGATATTGAGATATTTGAATTTGAACAAACTATCATTATTTTATTTTAGGAAAAATCACTGGACACAATATTCCCAGAAAAGATAACAGATCAGAACCTGAGCACTGTCAATGAAGAGGAGAAAGACGTCAAAAGGGCCTTCCTGTATTACTTTTTACTAAAAACTCTTGCCGATTACGATAAAGATAACCACAAAAACGTACATACTCTCACTCTTACGTTACTGGTGAGACCACTAATAATCTTATTTTGTAAATAGCTGCACAAGATCTTGGAGGGATGCAATGGTGCATTGGCTCTTCGCAAGGGCACCGCCTCAATTGAAATAGTGAGAGACAATAAGCTGGAGCGCATCTATTTCCAAAGGCCGCGCATCTGCAAGCAACTCTCCCCTGTGTCAAAAAAGAATCTATTGCACAACGTCAACCGGTAATCGACATCTCTTTGATTTTTTAATTATTTTTTTTTTGCATCTAACGGAAAACAATCCTCTCTCTTACATCTTTTCAGAGACAACCAATCCAGCAAAATTGAAGACTTCTTTAATCAAAGCGACTTCCTGATCAAGGAAATGTTACACAGAGACCACTTATCAAAGAATGTGTTCCTGAGCAAACTCTCAAAAGGAGAGACCTTTCTCAAGAACTGGTCTTTCGGGTGTACCATTATCACAAACCTCATCATTATATGGTAGGCGAACTACCGAAAAAGTTCAAACACATATGGTGTGCTTTAAGTTGTAGTTTTACATGCTCACAACTATTTCTTGCTTCTGATCAGGTCATTTGTGGCGCCTCCCTCTCAGGAAGAATTGATTACTAAACCCACCGTAGAGAACTGGGTTTCCACTTTACTATTCTTTTTGGTACCACAAACTTCATAACAACATCAAACTTACTTGGATGTATACACCTACCCATGGTAACATGTATATGCAACGCCGCTTCATTGGTACAGGGTATGTGCCAGATAGGCTTTTCCGCTGTATTATTGTTCTTCCAGTTTGAGTTTGGCTTCCAATTAGCTTGGAAACAGGCAGAAGTCCACCATCATGCTCAGGTATTCGAAGGCCACAACTTAAAGACAAACAAACAACAGCTAAATACTTTTTTTTAAAAAATACATACAGTCAAAGGCAGACAAAAAGAGAAGTGCTGGAAACAATAAAGATAAAGAGCGGAGGAAGCCAAGAAATCGCATTTCTGCTGTTGATAAGATCAACTTTGCAGTGAAGAAGTCATCCATAATGTATTCTATTTGCTATCTGGTGTTTGCAGTGCTTGGAGTTGCTGTGTCTCCCTTCTTCTTTGCTTTCCACTTGTTGGACATCGGGGCAAGGAGCAAGGAGCTTAAATATGTCATCTCTTCTGTTACACAGAATGGCAAATCTATCATACTTACGGTATCTATACCCCTAATTATTGTGTGTGAATAGTGTGAACTTATTATTGAACCATTATTACCTCTTCATAGGCAATCTTGGCTCTGATTATAATTTATATTTACACTATTTTTGGATTCTTATTCTTCCGAGACAAATTTGTCCAAGATGATGTCTTTATATGCGAGTCAATGCTTATGTGTCTCGTTAATGTTGTTAACTATGGGTAGGCCTCTTCTCTCTTCTCTCTTCTCGTGATGAACATATGCGCATACATCTAACTGCTTATCTCTTTTATGTATATTTCAGTTTACGTAGTGGTGGTGGAGTGGGCGATCTCTTGAAGCCTCCCCAGTGGGGCGATCCTGAAACTCCCTACCGCATACTTTACGACTCAACGTTCTTCTTCGTAGTAATAGTTATCCTTCTCAACATCATCTTTGGTATCATTATTGATACATTCGGAGGTAACGTTCTATCAATGTCATGTCAACCACCCACTTGCTTTTCCAGCCAGAGATATCTGACAGTTGTCTTGGGTTTGTTGCAGAGCTAAGAAATAGGGAGGAGACCATTGAATCTGATATAAAGAACAATTGCTTCATCTGTGGTATTGACCGCATCACTTTTGACCGCCAGGCTGACGGTAAGTCTGCGCTTCCTTCTTTCTTCATTTTTATGCATTAGACTCTTTTTTTTCTAACTTTGACAAACACCTCGTAGGATTTGACAAGCACTGGAAGTACGACCACAATCTGTGGAATTATCTGTATTTCAGAGTACATCTAGATCTGAAAGATTCTACCGAGTACACTGGACCTGAACAGTACATTGCCGAAAAGGTTCACAAAACTCTTCAAACACATGAGTCACTACACTGCTATCTTATACTGACTTTTTGTTTTTCAGCTCCAAGTCGCAGATTTGTCTTTCATTCCAAACCAAAAGGCAATGTGCCTAGGCATAAAACAAGAGGAAGACGAAGAGAAGGCGCAAGAGTTGATTAACCGCCTTCATGACATGTCCTCCACCCTAAAGAAGACAAACAACGAATCAGTACGTGCATCCATACAAAGGAAGAGGAGCTGTTACTAACATAAAGTGAAGATCATATCGGTTGATGATAACTGCTAACTGAGAATTAAATAGGCGGAGAGGTTGTCCGAACTTGTGGAGAAGAAGTCCGCGATGGTGACTTCTAACATTCTGGATCTGACTGCGACCAGCAATAATAAAAGTACTCATTTAGAGACGAAGTTAGAGAGCAGGATAGGTACTGTGGAGAAGCACCTGGGAGAGTTTGAACAGAAAGTGGCTGGCCTCCTGGAGGTAAACAAACTATTATCATTATTATTCGTTTCCTTTGATTCACGTGTCTGACTCCTCTTTTTTTATATCTCCTTGATGATATACCAAAGAATATATATTCCAGGTTGAAAAAGGAAGAGAAGATTCGTAACAAACTGAAAAAAGAGGAGGCCGAGAGGAGAAAGAAAAAAGAAAAGAGAAAGAAGGAGAAAGAGAAAGAAAGAAAGAGGATCGAAGAGCTAAAACTGAAAAAGCAGATGGAGAAAAGCGAAAGAAGAAAAGCGAAGCAAAGGCAGGAGGAAGAGGAAATTAGACAAAAGGAGGAGAGAAGGAAACAAAAGGAAGAGATTATGAGGAAAGAAAGGGAGATCAGGGAAAGCAAAGTGTACGAAAAGCAACAAAGGAAAATCCTTAAGGAAATGCTCCAGGCCGAAAAGGAGCGCGAAGCCAGAGAAGCAGCAGAGAGGGAGAGAGATTGCGAGAGGAAGGAAGCAGAAAGGGAAAGGGGAGAGAAGGAGATCAGCAGCAAGGTGGTAGTGCCATTGACTGGTGACGACGATTCAAAAGCGCCGCAGAGAGCTTCTGGAGAAAGTGACCAGAAAGCAGACGCGGCAGGTCTATCAAAACAAGAAGTACCGGTTGAGAGGGCGCCATCCGAAGAAACAGCCACGCCAAAGCCGAAGAAACAGACTCGTCAGTCTGACAGTGAAAGCGAGGAAAGCGATACGGAGAGCAGTAATTCGTGGGACAGCGACATGGAGAGCGATGACGACGAGAAGCCACAACAACAAAAACAGATAAAGAAAGAAGAAGAGCTTCCCCAGGAAGAGATCGCATCGCAGAATAGAAGTGAGCCACCTAGTGAGGAACCGAAGGGAGAGAGCACTAATGTCGTGCAGACAGCGGCGGGCCCGGATAAGACGGAGGAAACTCTTGTGGTGACTCTGAGTACTCAACCCGAAGAGCAAGCAGAAAGGAATATCAGCTTAGATAAGGAAGACACAGTCATAGAGGATGAGAAGGACAGAGAAAAGAAGAAAGAAAAAGCAAAGAAGGCAGCAGAGTCTTCTGACGAAAGCGACGCGGACAGTGAAAGCGAGGAAAGTGATACGGAGAGCAGCAACTCATGGAACAGCGACGATGACGACGATGACGACGCGAGTGATCAAAAGGCTAACCCACAGAGGACAGAACTGGCTTTGAGGCAAGCAGCAGCAGCATCAGATGAAACACCTGTTACCGGCAGTGCACTACCAGACATAAGTAGGCCTGACGCTGAGAAGGAGGCGAAGGAAAGAGAAGAAAAGGAGCAGCAAGATAGGATGGAACGTGAAAGGAGAGAAAAGGAACAGAGAGAGCTTGAGGAGCAGGCGCAGAGAGAAAGGAGGCAAAGGGAAGAAGAGGAGAAGGAAAAGAGGAAGAAAGAGGAGGAAGCGGAAGAGGAAATGAAGAGGAGGAGGAAGAAGAAGCAGATCGAGGAAGAAGAGAAAGAGAAAGAGATAGAGAGGAAGAAGATTGAGGAAGAAAAGGAGAAGAAGGATACGAAGGGGAAAGATAAGAAAGCAAGTCTAGTGAAGAAAAAGAAAAAGGATAGCGAGAGCGAGACTGAGAGCGAAAGCGAAAGCGAAAGTGAGAGCGAATCAAGCGACTCGAGTGACAGCAGCGACAGCAGTGACAGCAGCGATGATGACGGAAAGGCAAAGAAGAAGAAGAATCAACCAAAGGGAAAGGGTGGCCAGGTCAAGAAGAAGAACAAGAAGAAGAAGAAGAACAAGAAAGCGAAGAACAAGAACAAGAAGAAGGACGCGTCGAGCAGCGAAGACAGCAGTGAGAGTAGTGAGGAGGAGGAAGACGAAGAAGAAACGGATGACGATGACGACGATGATGAGAGCGTGGCTCCAGCGGTGCGGCCGGTCAACCAGTCCAGGCTAGCGGACTACCTCTCTGCAACGCCTGACTTCTTGACCTGAAGAAGAAGAAGAACAAAAGAAGAATGAAGAATGAAGAATGAAGAATGAAGAATGAAGAAAGAAGGATCAATCATCAAAGAAGAAGGAAGAAGAAAGGATCAAAGATCAAAGATCAGACCAAGACCAAACCAGTCAGCGTTGAGAAAATGAGTGTGCCATGATAACTCGTATGTATGTATGTGTGAAGGAATGAATGACATCCAACATTTTTTTTGGGGGGGGGTTGTTTTGACTAATTAAATATAATATTATAAATATAATATAATAAAAATTGCACCTTATTAATATTAATCTTTTTCTTTGTTGTGTATTTTTAATAATAATAATAATAATAATAATAATAATAATAATAATAATAATAATAATAATAGAAGAATAAAAATACTTGTTGAATTCCCAAATATATTTTAATAACAGCTCTGCAGGTTAACGAGGAAAACACACTTCTCCAATGCCACTTTTGCTTCAGGATCAGCTGCAGAAGGGGATGGGTGAGGAAACAAATGTGTTGAGACAAGAGAAGAAGTCAGAGAGTGTCACATTCAAGAACTCATGAAAACAAGGCATCTTTCACGAGAGGTTGCTGGAGCTCAAATTGATTCCTTTTTTAATTGTGTAAAAAATGTTTGCTTTTCTTCATTGATGTAACTTCAGAATTGGAATTCTTCCTGCCGAGACCTTTTGACTATTTTGCTGAGAGAATCAGAGGAGAACAAGAACATGTCCAGTTACCTTAAATAACATTATTAATTTAAGTGATATCATTACAAGGACAACGAGGTGATGACTTGCCCCCCAACTTTCTGAAAGTTTAAGAAAGTACGTGAAAGAGAGGAAGGATGGAATTGACGATGTTGCCCACCGAGCTGCTCTTGAAGATCATGGGCTTCCTGGACCACATTGACGTCGTCCATCTCTCTGCCGTCAACACACTGCTGCATGACATGGCCCAAGATGAGGTCTGAACAGCCCCCAAAACAATTAATCAAGAAAAAACCAGAATTCTTTTCCTTGCCCAACTGTGGTTCGTGTTTCATTGAAACACAAACAAATAGATCTTGTGGAAGGAACTGTGCCACCAAGTGGGCGTTCTTTCAACAACTACAGCTGATTGCACAGCAGGAACACCACCATCTGAGGTAACAGACACAACATTCTCTCTCTCATTCTCCCTCCCCCCCCC
>CDFI01097583.1:0-10926 GCA_000826405.1 Acanthamoeba divionensis | reverse complement strand
GAACTGTACAGCTAAAGGACTTAACCTCTGCTGTGACGTAGCCTCAAAAAAGCCTGCCAGACAGAGAAAGAAACAAATCAACCTCAAGCAGGATACCTCTATGGTTCGATGCTTGGTGGGTGTGTGCCTTCTCTGCCCTTTGCAAGCAATGGGGGCGAGTTCCAGTTTGTCGTGTTAAAAAAAAGAGAAATGTAGGATGCGCGGTGAATGTGTGCAGGTGTCGTTCTTAGAAGCGGAACGGTTGGTTGATTTCGATCGATGCTGAATCTTTCCTCCTCTGAATTCACTCTTTGTTGAACTCCTCGATGGCCTTAATGTAATCACTCTTCTTTGTGCCCTTTACTTCGACGCCTTCCTCGTTGCAATACGCTTTCAGCTTCGAAATAGTGTATTGGCTCAAATTGTCAAGGTCAAGATCTTCTTCATCTTTCTTTTCGCCCTTTGTTTCCTTGTCTTCCTTTCCCTCTCCGCTATCAGACTTGCCATTGGTCTGTAGAAACAGAAATCAAACAACAATCCTCAGTTACATGCACGAATGGGGCTGTAATCAAAAAAAAACGAAAGGTTTGGCATTATATATTACCTCAGATTTTTGTTTCTTCTCGGTGGTAGTTGCCTTCTTGGCCTTCTTCTTGGTAGAAGTGGCTCTCTTTCTGGGCTTCTTCTTTGGCTCCTCGGTAATGCCAGACAGATGGTTAATAATTCTCAAGATGAGATCTTTCTTTCTGCCAGAGGATTTAATTTTCTCCTTCTTGGCAAATTCTTGAAGATCTTCCACGTTGTACCTAATTGTTTGAATGATTTATCAGCATTAAACATAAACCACTGAATTTGGAGAGAAGGTCTTATTATACCATTGGAAGACATCATCGTAAGTAACACCTTCCTTCAAAGCAGGCTTCGATTTGGAGATCTTAGGTTTGGCAGCCTTCTTCTTTTTCTTCTCTGCCTTGAATTCAGAAACCTCCTTATTGCTAAGGATGGCTTCAATCAAGTTCTGTCTATTGTTTGTCTCTGGTTCAGGGCCCTCGAGTTTCATTTCATAGGCGATGTCGTGAAGAAGCCCCATGCCGAGAGACTCAAAATATGCAACGAGGCCTTGATATTCAATTTCAGCTGCAAGCTCTTCGGCCAGCTTCTCTTTCTTGGCTTCAACCTCAAAGATTTCTGCGATTTCTTTAATAAGAGGCCCTTCGATTTTAGAGTCCTGTTGCGCATTAAAAATAATGAGAAACTTCAGGTTAGGAAATCAAAGTATTTGGAGAGGAACAAACCAAATACTTGGCAATCCCATCATCTCTGAGGGCTTCCTCGAAGCGCTTGAGAAGAACCGTCTTGCTGTGGGGATTATTTCCGCCCTTCTCGTGGTCGATTTCCAAGGATTCAATGGCAGCACCAAGTTGTGCCTTGTTCAAACTGTTGGCCAAAATTTTGGCGCTAATGCGCTGCACTTCTAGAGTGAGAATCTTTCTAGCTGCGGAACCGCTGAGCTTCTTTTCTTCTTCAGGCTTGTCCTTGGCGCTTCTCTCCTTGGACACGGGAGCCTTCTTCTTGGAGCTGGTGGCGAGCGAAACGGCAGCTTTCAAGTGAGGATCAGACTCACAAATCTGGCGAACAGCTGAAACTGGAATGCTGGCAAACAACTCTTGAGGCGATGGGCGAGACATTGTAAAGGCCCTGATATATATATTTTTCTATGTAGGTTTAGTGTTGTGGAAGAGAGAGAGAGGAGATAAGTTGAAAAGAAGGAAACTAAGCCGGTAACCGAAATATTTATTCGGGAGTCGTGGTGTGCAGGCGCTTTTTGGCGCGAAGAGACTTTTTGGCGGGAAGAGTAAAAGCGTTATTTCGGGCGCTCCTGATTCGTTGGCGCTATCCCAACGTTTAAACGCCACAAACGGTCAACGTGTCAGATTCATCGAAATGTAAATAATTTCTTCGAAACAAATGTAAGGAATGTAAGGAATGTCCAAATGAATATAATACAATTAACCGGAAACGTCTCGCTCGATTTCTACTGTTTGTGTTCCAACCTTTGTCACGCTGGGCGCTTGGGCCTTTCCCCTTCTTTCCTTCTTTCCTTCTCTGCTCCTGCTCCTGCTCCTCCTCCGTTCATCTCTCTCTCCTTCATCTCGTGTTGGTGCTCTCCTCTTTCTCTTCTCTTATTATTATTATTATGCTCCCTTTCCCCATTTCTTTCTTTCTCCTTCTTCTTTTCTCTTGACACTTCATCCCGTGTTCTATGTGGCACGATGTCTCGCTTCGCTGTTGCTTGGTATTCTCCTGAATGGCCCAGAATTAGGCTTCTTCTTTTGGGCGTGCTCTCTTCTCTTTTGTCATCGGCCTCTGATTCTTCTTCATGTCTGAAGGGAATATTCACACTTATTCTCTTGTCTCGTTTGTCAGCCTCCTTCTCTCTTTTTCTCTCATCATCTGTTGTTGTTGTTGTTGAAGTCTGGGCACCTGACTTCATTGTTGTCGTTGTCGTTGTCGCAGCGATGTTCTTTCTCCTGTCAGATGATCGTTCACTCTTTTCTTCCTCCTCCTCACCAAGCTTAGAGTTTTCTTCACTGCTTGTAAAGCTTTTACTTTTGAGCATTCTTACAGGTTTCCTTTCAGAATGCTCTCTTGACTGTCTGGATTGTCTTCTTTCATCCAAAGAATCGTCAACTTCACTATCACTGCTGCTAGTAGTGCTACTGCTACTGCTGCTCCCTTTCTTCTTTTCTCTCTTTCTATCTTTGTGGTCCACAAGACCAAATAAGATGTCTCCATTCTCTTTCCTAGTAGTCTTTCTTCTGTCTAACAACTCCTCCTGGTACCCATCCTTCTCTCTTCCATCAGCACGAGGGCTTACGTCTTTTATTGCATAGTTCTTCTTATCTCTTCTTTTGCTATCTCTTTCCTTATCGTTCCTTGTTGGATAGTTTCTATCTATCCTATGAACGATATCTCCCCTCTCTTTCCTGCCAGGGCTAATATCAATTTCTCTTACTTGAGGATCCTCTGTCTTTGGTCTCATCATTCTTCTTTTGAACCTTTCTCCCCTGAGTTCTAAAGTATCAAGATCAATAGCCGGCTTCTCATCTTCTCCATCAAGCCTTGCATTCTCTTCCAGTACATATCTCTTTAACTGCATCCCAACAATGTGGCTCCCTCCAGCTTTCCTGTTATATTGATACTTTCTCCTAGTTGTCCTTCGCTCTCTTGATCTCTCATCCACCTCTTCAGCTTCTCTTGACTTTCTATTTTTTCTCTTGTCTCTCTTTCGTTCTCTCTCATCCTCATCTATCTCACCATCCTTTATCTTTGGCTTCTCTTTTGTGCTGTTTTCATTCTGTTCTTCTTCTTCCCCCTCCTTTAGCAATTCTATTAATTCTCTTTCTCTTCTCTTCTCCACATAATATTCTGCAGATTCTTCCTTGTTGTATAAAGTTCCCAGGAGAGCTTCAAACTTATCTTTGAAACTTTCACATGCTTTCTCAGAATATACAACATCAACTACATGGCAGGATGTATCAACCATCTCAGTAAGTTCCCTATTAAACACCATATGGAGCTCCCATACAAACTCAAAGTATTCAGGGCTATCTGGAGGAACCACTGCTTGCTCTGGTTGTGTAAATGAGAAAACGTAGTTTGAGGTTCAGAAAGGATGATAAATTGCAAGGAATGAGATCTCTAATTACCTTCTCTTTGGTTGGTGACACACACACAGTCGTTGTTTATATGTACGAATACACGCCAGACCTTGTGGTCCTTGTACCTGTAGTCTTGACCCAACTTAGAAAAGCTCAGAGCAATCACTGCTGGAGCAATGATATTCTGATTTGTGGCCTTAAATACTCTGCATATACGGCTCTCTCCTCCAAATATATCATTCAGAAATGTTTGGGATGCACTGCCTAAAGAAGAGCAACGAGGATTGAGTTAAGTAACAGACAGGGAAATAGGAGAAGAGAACATGGATACCAAAATCAGTGGCTTCCTTATAGTGGGCGTCGAAGTTTGCTTCAATGGCCTTCTTGATTTTCTCTCTATCTGACATCTCTTGCCCTTCTCTCACTCTTGCATCTTCTAATATGGTCAGCTGTAAGAACACCTCTTTCAGTGTCTGCCTCTTCTTTTCCAAGAGCTGCTCTTTCTTCTGTAGCTCCTCTTCATCAATAGTAGTCCCACCAGTACTGCTGTTTAAACTGATGGAGCTGGCAAGATCTACTGTACTATTTGAGTGAATGATGCCACTATTTACATCCCCATTGACACTCCCAATGGATTTCCTGTTCCTGTTCCTTTCCCATGAGGTGATGCTTTGTCTGCCCATGCGAGGCTCTATCATGTCATCAGTATTAGGATCTACCCTATCCCCATCTTCATTGAAAATATGGAACTTGTTGATCAAGCGAGGGACGTCCTTGTGCGCAGCGACCTGATCAAAGGGCCGAGACCAGATTTCCTTTATCTTCTGCTGGACCTCCTTCCACTTCTCCGGGCCTATTGGGGAGTTGGCCCCCTCCTCCTTTTGGAGCACATAAAGGACACATTCAGTTCAAAGGTGGATGGATGGCCATCCCTCTGATCCATCAAAGTTCGTTTTAGGGGGGTTGATATAATGAAGGGAAGAAAAAGGTCTACCTTGAGCTGCTGGTTTTCATACCATTCCAACCACTCTTTCGTTCGTCCTTTGTCATCCTTAAGCTTACTTGCTGCCAGCCTCTGCTTGATCTTAGCGAAGTTCATTGCCTGTCAGAGAGGGGCGGAGCGTCGGTGCTCTCTGTTTCTTGTCCCTGTGGTGGGAATTGTATATTCTTTTTTAAGGAGACGGAATAGGAAAGCATAGAAAGAAGAACGGACGCAGTGACCTGTGGTGACTGCTTTGATTTCTGTTGGAGAGATAATTATGGGGGCACCTCCTATTGGAGAGAACACGTGGACCAGCAAGGTATGGGTACTCTTTGCTTGCAGTGGCGACACTTGGCCGCAAGCAAACTTTCGCCAGTTATCTCATTGTGCAAAGCCTGCATCTGTTTCCTCTTAATCAGGCATGCTCCTTCCTTAGGATTAAAAGATGGGGTGAGGAATGTTTTCTCTCCTTTGTAAGATTTTGGGTTGTATTGTAGTGATGGATAATCATCATCACTGGAGGAGAAACAACAAACCGACAGTCTATCAGCAATTTGCAGTCCTGGCTGCCGACAAAAAGGCAAGCGTTGTTTTGTTCCTCTGAACGCAGTGCCTGTACATTTAGGGAGAGCACAAAGTGGGTGAGTATTTGAGAGGATTGAAGTGGATTCCAACCATCAAAGAAGCGAAGCCAGTGTCAACAAGAAAAGATGCTGAATCTGTTTGATGAGATGTGGAAGGCTCGACAAATCTCAAATTGAATTGTTGGGGGGGGGGAGGCAATTACCCAAAAAACATGATCAAGCATGATCAAGCAACTCAAGTTTGAAGCCATCATGCTGCTCTTAGGAGGTTATCACCACGAAGCGTTGAATGAATGAACAAGATACAGCTCGCTGTCATATTGCAAACATTCAAGGAGCAGCACTTCTAGATTCATGCAGAAAATATCAATAAAACATCAGAATTATCTAGAATTATACAGATGTCGTGGAATTCGTGCTATGTGGTTGAACCGGCGCAAAAGAATGTTTGGTATTTGGAATTTTTTGTTTGATGATTCAATGGGTTCAAACTCCAGGAGAACTTCAAACATTGCCATTTCAGTCTATTTACCTTTTGGGAATTATGGTTAAGGTTTCTGAGAGAGGAAGGAGCCCTTTTGTTTTTTGTTTTTTGTTTTGTTTTTCAGTTGTCGCCAGATGTGTGATCTTTTTATTCATTCCTTTATGCTGCTTTCCATGCTAGCATACTGGTGAAATGAAAAAGTTCAGGTTCTCAGGAAGACCCAAGGAGGGCAAAGACCGCAGCGAGGTTAAGGTCCCCTCCACAACTGCTGCTGCTGGCAAGAGCTGCCTTGACTCCTCTTTTGAACCTTCATCAAAGGAGGAGATCATCGCCACCATCAGCGATGCTACATGTCTCAGCAAGGATCATGATAGAGGAGGGGGAGGAGGAGGGGATGTTGTTGTTGCTGTTCTTGATGGGCCTACTTCTTTCATAAGTGAGGAGAAAGTTGGAAAAGAGAAAGAGAAAGGAAACAAAGATATAGTGTTCAAGTAAGAGTAACCCCCTTCTCATTTCTTCTTTCTTTCTTTCTTCTTCTTAAGTCTGGGCTCATCATCATCTTCTTTTTATTTGTTTTTTTTTAAAAAACAAACTGAATCACCACACACACATTCATTCAACATGAACTGAATCTCAAGAGATTCACTGGACCCTTTGAGAGAGAAGATGAAAGAGGACAAGAAAAACAACATCAACATCAGCAGCAACAACAACATGGTTGCTGTGTTGAACAGAGAAGAAGGAGAAGAAGGAAAAGCAATGAAGAAACCGAAACCTGCAGGCCTATCCTTTCCAGTGCTCAATTCAATCCCCCTCTCTGCGACGGCTGCTTCCATAGATCAGTCTGTTGCCCCTCCTCTGTCGCCCTTCCACCATACCTCAAGAGAAATGGTGGTGGCGGACTCTTGTCGTGAGCCCAAACAACAGAATCCAACTGTCAACAGGACTCGCTCCTTCATCGGCAAACTGAGCAAGAAGAAAGATGAAGAACCTTCACCTTGTGGTACCACTAGTAGTAACCACCATGGTGGGAAGAAGGAACGCGTGGAAGAGAAGAGGAACTCCAGGACTCACACGAAGAAGCTCAACTACTCATCCGTGATCGTGCAAGGTACAACCCAGAGAGGCTTTGGCAGTGTGATAGGGGCTGACTTTGGAGCGCCGGCACCTGGGATTACTGTGTCTGGCTGTCAAGAATCAGAGAAGGAAGACGTGGGCAGTGCAGTCTCTCTTGGAGAAGAGGTTGATGAGAAGAGATGGGATGGTAGTTCACCTGGTGAGATGTTGGGATGTGTGCCAAATGGTGGTGACAAGGGAAGAACTCACTGTGAGCCTGTTGAGCAGGAACGGATGGACCGTGATTCGTTGTTGGTACTGGAACTTCAACGGAAGGTGAAGTGTTTAGAGGATGAGCTAAAGATGAAGGAAGAGAAAGAAAGACTAAGAGGAGAAGAAAGCTTGAAGAGGTACGAAGAGCTGGAAAACAAGTATCAGAGAGATATGGACACCATGTTACAGGAAGCGTATAACAAAGAAGCAAGATGGAAGGAAACGGAAAGGTGTTTTTCAGAATTGGAGGAAAGGAGAGAAAGAGAGAGGAGCAAGGAGAAGGAGGCATTAGAAGAGAAAGTGAAACACTTTGAGAGAAGGTTCCATGAAAATGAGGAGAGACTCACCAAACTGTTGGATGAAAATGACAAATACAAACTGAAGGTCAAGGTATACAATATTGTGATATAGGATCCCTTTTGTCCTCAACCTCCCTCTTGTTTCAGAGCATTAGAGAGTGGCCAACGTCTGAACTGATTTCTCTCTCTCACAAACATTCAGGCTTTAGAAATAGAGTTAAAAAAAGAGAAGAAGAGTAATGAAAAGAAGGGAAAGGAGAAGAGTAAAAGAAAAGGAAGGCTTCACAAAAGTGAAAAGATCAAAACCCCAAGAAAAAGAAAAGCCAAAGGAGAAGAAGAGAAGAGAAAGGAACATAAGAGAGAGACACGAAGAGAAATGAAAGAGCAGGAATCAGGAGAAACCTATGTGTACTCACTGGGACCAATTGATGAAGTGCAGTTGGAGAATATGAAGCAGCCCTTGGAATCTGACCCCTTAGCTGGAGAGGAGGAGATTGAATTCGCAGAGACTGAAGAAGAAGAAGAGTTTGATCCACTTCTAGATGAAGACACGTCAGACCCTCTTCTTGAACACAGGTCTGCAGAGGATTTTGGAAGTGAAGATGATGAAGTTGATCAACAACAAGATGGCAACTGTGTTGATTCAAAGCGTGGTGAAGCTAAAGGTTTGCACTATCACAAGAAAGAAGAACACAAGAAGAAAATGGATAAGCCAATAGAGAATGAGAGAAGGAGAGAAGTAGATGCCACCAGTTTGGAAGATAGATCAGACATTTGTGTTGATAAAAGGAAGAGGAGTTCTTCTTTGACTTTGCCTGGTTCAAGAGATAAGAACAAACAGAATCATCATCAAAAGGAAATGAAAGTGGAGGAAGAAGATGATCCCTTGCTTGCCTCAAGGACACCTTACTCACCTGTGAAGAGCAGCAGCTTTATCATTGGCAAGGAGAATCAAGGAGAATCAAAGAGTGTCCGAGAGAAGAAGACACCTTTCACAATTGAACAGTCCGTGGAGACCAAAGTGAGGGACCTGGAAAAGAAGATCTTGGAATCAGGCAAGAGAGAAAGGCTGCTTCTTGAAGAGAAAAGGATTCATGATTCAAGAGAACTGTATAGGCCAAGGCTCTTCACAGCTTCACTTGTTATTGGCAAGAGAGAGGTTGTTTGGGATGAAAGAGAAAAGCGATTACTTAGCACGACTTGGGATGGAGAACGAGAGAAGGGGGCAGAGCAGAATGAGAGAGTATCTGATAAAAGAGGAAGAGATGGTGAAGAGGAAGAAGTGGATGAACTACTAGACGACGCCTTTTCAGATGACTGTTTTGATGAAGAATACATGGATGAGCTGCTTGAAGATGATTTTGTAGATCCTCTTCTTAGCAGGGACGATGAAGATTCTGCAGAGGAGGGACAAGTGGAAAGAGTGGCGACTCTTAAAAGGTCAGACATTCAGGTGGGCAATCAAAGAACTGTGGAAGGGGAGAGAAAGCAAAGCAAGAAAGGGAGTGTGATTGTGGATGGCCTTCTTCTTACCAAGGAGGGCTATTCATCGGACAACAAGGACAGCAATAGTTCCATTCCAGACAGTCCCTTGGTAATAGAAATAACCCATCCCTGTATTAACCTATTTTGTGCAATTAGAAGTGCTTATGTTTGTTTTTCTTTGCTTTCTGTCCATCATCACCATACCTTATTCCAAATGAAGAACAAACTGAAAGCCTTGGCCAGAAGAAGGCGTCAGATAGTAGACGAGATCGTGGCCAGCGAACGTAAATACCTTCAGTGCCTCACCACTCTGGTCCAGGTATCTATATGTCTTTGGTGTGTTGAAAAAGTCAGCTGATATCACAGAATACAAAGCAGGATTGAATAGAGAGATTCATTCAAACCATTGCATCGTTTACGTTAGGTTTACTTGGAACCACTGAAGGTTGAAAACTCCAGTAGTGTGATCACTTGGGAAGAGATGGACACCATATTTTCAAACATTGAAGACATCATACTCCTCAGCAAGACTGTGGTTCAGAGACTGACAGAACGTGTGAACAGCTGGAAAGGGGACGAGTCTTTCCTCATCACAACAACAGCAACAAACAATTCAGGTAGATTGTAAAAACAGATATAGGTACCTTGACATGTGTTTATATTTCCAACACTTTAATAGGTATCGCCACAGAAGCTCCCATAGTGCCACCACCCTCATCTTCACATAAATTATCAGACATCTTTGTTGAATTGGTACGCTACATACATACCTACCTGCTCATGCTAATGCCTATCTCTATCCATTCAATGGTGTGACTAATAGAATATATGTGTTATAAAAATATGACCTTAAGTTCCCATTTATGAGGATCTATGCGACCTACTGCCAAAACCGAGACAAGGCCTCAGTGCTCAGGCGACGTCTCTTCCGCACGAACCCCGTCTGGAAGGCCTTCCTTCGAGTCTGCCCTCTCATCCATCGACTCACACGCCTGTGTGTTCGAGCAGAGAGAGAGAGAGAGAGAGAGAGAGAGAGAGAGAGAGAGAGAGAGAGACAGGGTAGCAAGAGTGCCTTTGTGCTCATATGTGTGTGCTGCCTTAAATAGGAATGCCAGGCTCACCCTCAGTGTAACAACTTGGACCTTGGTGGCTATCTGATCATGCCCGTACAACGCATCCCCAGATACCAGCTATTACTTAAGGTATGCATATAGTGTATGAGAAAGTAAGGAATCTCTAATGTATGTTATATGGTCCACACACACACAGGAATTGATAAAGTATACCTGGGAGAGCCACGAAGATAGGGAAGGCCTATGTAACGCGCTCAGCATTGTAGGGTGCCTGGCGGTGGAGATCGACAGGCAGTCTCCCTCCACTGTCACAAAGCTCTCTGCCAACCAAGCAACTCTCTCACCTGAGAGGACACCCATGCACACAGCGAATCGCAAGATTTCTCTGTCGTCAATGTTCCACTACCATCCTCTCGAGATAGGCAGGTTTGATGACCTGGCAGACCCTTCAAGGGAATGGATCAAGTCGGGCGCAATGAAGGTGGCCTGTGGGAAGAAAGAACAAATGTTAGTTCTCTGTCTGTTCTCGGATATGTTGATTGTAGTCCCGAATGCTGGGGCCTCTGCTTTGTGGGGCGCCCCTGCCCTCTCCAAGAGCACAAGAAGGTTGAGAGGCAACAACAACTTTCTGAGATATAAGAACAATGACATAGTTGGGAAGATACTGCTATCAGAATTGTGGATCAGGGACTTACCAGACAGCGTAGGTTGGCTTCTCTCTTCTTGTCAACAACAGATCACTATCAGAGATTGACTTTGACTTCATATGAAGGCCTAAAAACTTCTTCTTCTTGTTTGAATATATATATAGAGAGTAGGAATTTGTGGAGTCTCTATGGCCCTGATGTCATGTTTACGGTGATGGGAAGGTCCACTGATGAGAAGGAAGAGTGGATCAGTGCCATTGCAGGAACCATACGCCAGCTGTTTAGAGAAAAGCCAAGTGAAAAAGGTATATTGTATACCAACCATATATATATAGCTCACCTTCTCTTCAAGTCATGCATACATACAGTCATCCCATCATGGTTCATCTTCTTCATCATCAT
>CDFI01097580.1:0-12879 GCA_000826405.1 Acanthamoeba divionensis | reverse complement strand
CGCTTACGAAGTGGTCAGAACTAACCCGTGAGGCTGCAAGGATAGGATTGACAGGTAGTATTCCATACGATGGTGATCACATCGGCCAGCTTGCAAACGCCAGCCAAGGGATCGACCGCTATTAAGATCTCCCATTCCTGCACGCAAAGAGGAGAACTACCGTTCACATCGCATGTGGCCGCTGCTGATTCTGGCAGTAGGGAGATGGAAAGGTTCAAGCCTGCCTGCACGTGGCTGAGTTGTGGGTGATCCAGTGACCCCGGTAGTGGTACCTTTGATACCACTACCAGGGTAGCAGTGTGCGTCTGCAGGTTAAAGGTCCGCGAAAGGATAGCAGCTCTGATGCTCAAGTCTATGCTGTAGTTGCCTTCTGTATACAGAGGAGTGAAGATGACAACCACATTAATTGGTGTTGCAACCTTGAATGCCAGGGATTCCTCTGTAGTACGGTAGTCTTCTCTTTTTTTCTCTGCGGCTCCTTGTTTTATCTGCACCCGCTGTTGTCCTCGCCTCTTCGTGTCTGGGAGGGTCTCCATGTAGTTGACCTTCAAAAAAATGGTGTGTTCTCTCACCAACCCATTCACATGCGATTGCGTTGAGATACAGTCGTTGTAAAACAAGTGTTGCCAACTGAAGCGCACATCATAGATGATGTGGCAGGTAGAATTAGATACACCCACTGATATAGCTCCACAGTGGCCGATGCTGAAGTTGAGACCTGATCTTCCGTGTACCAAGGGCGCTTTGACTGTCAAATGGAGAGAATCCAACGAGGTGAAACCGCTGGAGGTCACATCAAGTGCTGGAGGGCAGTTGATCGTCAAGGTGTCGGGCATAAAATACATGCATTCGTCTGCAATTGCAAAACCAAGCAAAGATTCGTCACCAAACGTTCCCTGCGTCATAGCATGCACCACGCCTGCTGAATGGGCGCCATATCTCAAGATGAATCTCACAATAACACTTCCTTGAGTTATGTTCAAAATCTCGACATCTTCAAGAGGTAGCCCTATAAAAATTATAGAGATAAGCATTGGGCACCGATGTGTACCAGCGTGATGTACAACAAGAGAAAGGGGGAAGGGGGAAATACCAGCTAGCTGAGCAACCAAGTCTATGAATCCCAAGGGTTCAAACGAATCTGCGGTGCCGTCTAGAACAGCAGTGAACACCTGGGAGGGCTGCCCTGCCCAGCGAACCCAAATCCCAGCATAAGAAGGCACATAATAGGAGGTCCCGTTCGCCACGCCTCTTGTTGAGGCTCCATTGCCAAAGTACAAGCCATAATGGCCTGCAGCAGGACTTATTGCCCAGTCACACTGTATTTTTGAAGAGTTTAGTCCAAGGTCATCATCCACTGAGAAAGACATGCATTACACAAGTAAACTCTGTCAGATCGGTTCAGCGAACGAAACGTACATTAGAGCCAATGTCGCCAGGATTGACGAGTCCCAGTGAAGAGCCCCAGTTAATTCCTAGCGTGTATGGTCTGGTATACATAGTCGAAGGAATGCCACAGTCTCCTAAATAGGTTTGATTGCATGTTGCTTAGTATGAATAAAGTGGAAACAATTTTAAGCAAGATAATGCACAAACCTTGTAGACAAGTGCCGTTCAAACGAAGCCATCCTTGAGAGCACAATGAACCGGCAGTGGTGGCGGTACTACCATTAAAGCTCCAGGAAACGGGCTCAAGTGTATTTAAACTAATTCTGTATGCAATACCGTAGCTGTCCGCGCCTCCAGTGGGCGTTGTTGACTCAGAATGTCCCTGAGGCGTCCACGTGAACAGAACCTCTGTGATGAGTTAGAGTTAGTTCTTATTAAGGGGGAGGATTGAAGTAGAGTAGAGTACCATCAGAAGCAGTAAGCTTCCAGAAATGGCTAAGGTCTATCTGGGCGGACCCAGTGCGGGCGCTAGGGTCCCATATACCGCAGGCAACACCCAAGGAAGAAGCACATAGCTGCATGTTTTGAGCGTAGGCAACCAACGTCCAGTTGCCACCTGATAAATAAGCCATTAGTATCATTGTTGCCATTTGCGTACTACTGGTACTTACCAAATGCCGAAGAACAAACCAGGTCGGTTCCATTTAAAACAAAATAGGGACAAAGCTTGCTGCCTGACCAAGTGCGAAGTGGGGTCGGTGTGGGCGTGTGAGAGTTGCTTGCCACTGGGGTCGAAGTGGCAGAGGGAGAAGGACTTATTGTCATTCCTCGCATCCATATAGAGAAGTACAGAGGAAGGTACCCCTCATCTGGGGTTTGGTCAACCACTCCACGACCTGTATTATTGCTGTTTGGGGAGGAATAGTAGATCGCCGAATAATGCTGGGAATCTCTATACCAGTCACACTGTTCTCCGGGCAATATAGAAAGACACATTAACCCTTCAAACAGCATATTTGAGAATGAAAGGAAAACATATGATGATGGGATGGCCATATTACATTTGATTGTCCCTGTAAATTGTTGACTATTCCTATACCAAGACCATCAAGTACACCCATTGAGTAGGGTCTTGTTCTATACCCAGAGGCGTACATGTTACAGTTGCCTGTGATTTCAGAAATCCTTACCTTAGAATTGCAACTGACCCCTCTAATTGCAAGTATTGACGTACCGTGCACGCAGCTTGTGGGCACCTCTACCCAGTTGGAGCATTGGCTGTCCGTCTGAGAGGAGCTGGGATCAAAGGTCCAGAGTGAGGGACTCAGGCCGGATAGATCAACCTTGAGACCAAAGGAATAGGAGGAGATGCCCCCAGAGATGGGAGCCCCATTATACGAACGGTTGGTCCACGCAAAGAGCAGTTCTATTCCATTCACCACAACTTAAGCAAATAATTTTGTGTAATTCTGCTCTCTTCTCTCTCTTTGTGGCGCTTTAAGAGTAGAAGACATGTCAGACTGAAAAGAAGAAAAGGAGGGAAGTGATGCCTTTGCCTGCAACGACCTGCCAAAAGATGGGGAGTTCGAGTTGGGCAGCGCCAGTGCGGCTGTAAGGGTTCCATGGCCCACACATGTGTGCTCCTTCCACTTGGCACCCGCTCGCGTTGGTTCCATAAGCAACCAAGTTCCAGCCGCCCCCTTTCATAATAACAAAAAAAAAAGATAAATATAAAAGAGTAAAATAGTAATTTCTGTCCCAAAATTCGAAGATAGATTGTTGAAATAACCAAAACGGGTTAGGAAGCTAATGAGGGGAGGGGGCCTTACCATCAACAGTGTTGTCGCAGTACATACTGTGGCCATTCCAGACAGGGAAGGGGCACGTCCCATTCACCACACTAACCAGAGCTAATGTAGTTATAGTCGTAACAAGAGCTGAGCACAGTTAACTGGCTTTGGGGGGGGGGAACAAACAAGGTTGTTGTTGTTGTTGGTTTACCAGTCAACTGCAACAGAAAGACCAGACATGGCAGGCACATCAGGATGGGGGGACCTTGCCCTCCTCTATCGTACCACCAGCTCCTCCACGGCCGTCCCACAAACATAATGTGAACTGTGGCTCCCCCTTCTTAATCTTACTGGTAACGCTTCACGGGCTTGGGATTGAAGAAATCCTTTGATGTTAACAGGGCCATTGTTCTGAAATGGCCAAATCGAATCGTGGTCCATAAGAAAGGTGGGTGGGCGTGGCGATGCTCTGATGTGGACTTTCACACTGTCCTTTGTAAGGACTTGAAAGAACAAATAGCAACACACATGGAATCTCGGCACTGAGCATGGTGTTTGTTTGAGGATCCTGTTGATGAGGGCTCATCCTGTGTGTGTGTTTTAGAAGAAGAAGAAGAAGAAAGGAAGGAGGTGGACACTTTTTGTGTACACATTCAATGAACAATGCATTAGAATCTGATGAACAATATCATTTCAACAGCAGCTGCAGTCTATATTGAAGAGGCTTTATTGTACAATCAGAAAACCTGGTTGATGATTATTGTTGTTGTTGTCACAAGTGTTAAGGCAGAGTAGAGAAGAGGGACATGTCTGTAGGTTGTGGTGTGTGTGTGTGTGCTTGATAAAGGTGTGTGAGGAATTGTACAGTTTTCATCTGTGGTTGTAACTGTGTTGTTTGTGATGCTTAATGACAGAGAGCAGAGAGAGAGCAGAGAGAAGGAAGAGAGATGACCACACTAGCACATGCTCTTTGTTGGTGAAAGAATACTAGAAGAGTCCCCAGCCTCTTTTTTGATTTGCTCTTGAATCTCCTCCATCACTTCTTCTAAAATCATGCTAACACTTTCCTGCAAAGGTTACGATATGAGTTATCTGCTATGCTCTCTGCCACACACACACACACACACACACCACTGTATACTGTTATATGAAAATCGACTTACCGATCGGTGAGGTGAGAGAGTGACTTCCTCCAATTCACTCTGTTTGAGGGCAGCAGAGATGGTGGGGTAGTTCCGCTGCAAATAGTAATATATGGTCTCCAAATGTCCTCTTGTCACGGGCCCTATGCCGCTCCATTTGCTCTCTGTGGACATGACCTTTTCCTTGTTCCCTTCATTTCTTGTCTGGAAAAGATATGGAAGCATTAGACCACGAAAGAGGTTCTCTAGAGAAGGGATCTGTGGGGAGATATTACCACAATGGCATCAAAGAAGGAATGCATCTTCGACAAGTTATTCTCTATGAACACATTTAGTCCTCTCATGTACTCTTCCTTTGTTTCAAAATAAGCTTCGTTGGCTAGGTTTTGAAGCATCTTGGCAATAAGTACAAGTCGTCTTCTTGTAGAGCTATCCAGCTTTTCATCAATAAGGCCAAAGGCATCAGGAGTCACAATGGCAGGGCACAACCAACGTAGGAATATGAAACCCCCCACGACCTTGTACTTACTATCAGGAAACCTCCTTGCCACTTCACAATACAGGCAGCTTGTTATCTCAGTGAATGTACTGCAGCGCATAGACAGAAAGAGAAAAAGAAAATTAGTCATCTTAATATCTTTCATTGCAGGCAGAGAAATAGAGGAACATACGAGGGCAGAAAATTCAAAGCCTTTACAATAGAATCAAGGAACTTTTCAGCAATTGCAATAAGCCTGTTCTGGTTAGCCTCCACCTGAGACATGGAGCCCAATCTAGAAGGATTGATCTAAATTTGTAGTTGGTCAGTTGGTCTGATCAGTCTCTTGTGCAAACATGAAACAAAAAGAGAGAAGGGGAGAATTGGTAGGCTGATCATACCTCTATGTCAAAATCTGGTTGCATAACTTCCAGGATTAAGCTGTGGAGTGTTTGGTAGACAAAGTTACGGCCCACCAGTTTAGAAAATACAGACATCATCCTACTACCCAATGACTCATCTCTAAACAGCAAGCTTTCCAACCCTGATATAGAAATACACAAAACAGGTATGTTACTCATGCACATATTTAGAGACAGTGAGGGCAGCAATTTTACCATGAAAAAATTTGCCAGTGTTCTCCACTTCCATTTCAATTGCAAAACGAAGCAAGTTGAGAAGCTGGCCACTGTTATGAAATATATGGACAAGTGCAACTGCTATGTCTCCCTGATCACTGTTCCATAGAGAAAAAGGAGAAAAATTGTAAGGTTCAGATAAACGTAGACAGAGAGAACTAAACGTACATTGGGCTGTCACCGATTGCGTTGTTTTCTGACTGTAATTTAGTTCTTCCTTGTGTTGAGGAGTAGATAGACCTTACTAGTGAAAACTCATTACACAACACCTGAAGAATCGATTAGCATCCACTCCACAAGAGTGCAAAGCAAGATTGCTGCAAATATTATACCTCTTCAAGTCTTTTAAAAACAGAAATATCACTGTTCGGTATATACTGCAGTAAAAGGGTGATTGTCCCTTTATCAGTGCCAAGGAGTGACTGCATGCCACCCCTCTTGAACTTGAATGAACAAGTTTTTGGTTCTGTATAGTGTTTGATTCCTTCAACAATGATCTTTGCCAATCTCTGAGGCACGGGTCCACCCCCTGTCTCAGAGCTGACCCACAGTTCTACTTTAAGAGAGAGGTCATCTGCACCCTCCCATACAAGACTGGGTAGTAAGGGTTGTCAGAAGAGAAAGAGGTTAGCAATTATTTTGAAGGAAATAAATAAAAAGAAGAAGAAGAAAAGGGGCATACAATTCACACTCCTCATTCCATTCAGGTTTGCAATAGGAGCTGCTGATTGTCTTCTGGGAACCAATGTTTAGTTCACAGTGGTAGTTGCAAGTAGCATTGCTGGCTTTTTTGGCCACGTCAATTGCAGCAGACATAAGCTTAACAAAAAGTCTGCCCACTACTTCAGGTTGATGAATATCAACCTCATCCTGTTACCATTCCACAGTAGTGAAGAGTGCATAAGTGACAAAAATGAGACAGCTGTTCCTTCTTGTTGGCTTGGGCTCATTGTAAACAGAAAAAGTTCACTCACATACCTTGACACAGAAATAGAGCTTTTTGTCTTTAAAGGGCTGGGCTCCATCGCCATCAATATAAATTAAGTAATTGGCTTCCATTAATCTTCTCCCCAGCTTGACAGCTTCACTTCTACTCTTAATGGGAAGATGGCTCATCATCCAATCTACAGCATCACTGCCTACCGATGTCAAACGTCAAATTAGACAAGACACAATAGAGTAAGCCTCCAATGGAGAAAATTACCTGTAAAGCATTTGTGATAGATTTTGTTTTTTGTTTTCCTTTCTTTTAGTGTTACACCAGATTGAGGGTGAAATATCTTCTCTGCAATCTCGTTGATCTCCAACTCACACATTCCTTGTTCCAGCTGAGCTTCAGACAGAGTCCTACGACTCAATAGTTTACTCTGCTTTTTCTTCTCTCCCTCATCGCCCTGGGATGTCAAAGTGTCATTATACCTTTTGCGTTGCTCATATAGTGCGAGATAGAGAGAATCTAACCTTCAGTTTCCAAAGGACAGTGTTGTCTCCAAATTCTTTTGGGCTGTGGAGGGATACCAGGTAACCTCTCATTGTCATCTTCCTACCTAGCTCAACAGCAGCGTCCCTGTTGGGGACAAACCTTCCATTGATCAACCAATCGACTGCATCAGAGGCTGTGTTTTTGGTTTTTTGGTGATGATATAGGTCAGAGTAACAATATAGCTGTTCAGACATCTTGGTTTCTGAAATGATAAAAATAGATCTAGGAAAACAAACCGAAGAACGATCGTGTTGGGCCCTTCAGAATACCCTTCTTGTGGATCGGAACGGGAGAAGCCACCATAGACTCATAGATCTCTATATTATTCATAAAATTGCAAAAGCAACACTGTTACTTTGTGGAGGGGGGGGGAGGGGAGGAGAAGGAAAGCACAGACCTTTACAGATGGTATCGTCCAGGCTGTCGGAGCTGAACTGCTGGATGAGCTCCAGAGAAGGACTGTAGCGTTCTCCTTCCGCGAAGCAGGGCATGGGGCAAGAATTACTCCTGTTGCGCCCCTGAGGTGAGTTTGGGCACGAGGAGCTCCTGGACCTGATGGACCCACCAGTTCCTGATCCCACGTTGTCTATACAGGTGTTAAGGCGTGATGTGCTATCCCGACGATCTCGGGAGTAGATCGCTAGGCTCGAGCTGGATGCAGACAGCTGGCCTAGACTTGCATGAGGCTCCTCCTTCTGCTTCTTGCTCTTCCTGAACAGTATGTCGAACGTGTCTGAGAAGTTTATCCTCTCTCTGCCGCTATTGGAAGATGCCTTGGTCTCACTCAACGGGCTGCTTCTGCTCATCTTCGTTTGTGGCTCCCTCATGGCGTTGTAGTGTTCTCTGTATCGTTCCATGTCTGCAGAAGATGATGAGCTTCTTTGGGGAGCAAAGTGCTTGTGTGGAACTGAAGATGTGACCCTCTCAGGGGGTGAAGATTCAGAAGCATTGTCGTTCTGTTCGTTGCCAGAAGGGGAAGGGTCCTTTGAAGGGCTCCATCTGTTCAGTTTCTTCTTCCTCTTGCTGTGTTCCGGATCTCTGCTCATTTCCATCAAAGAAGTTGATCTAACTCTTAGCTGGGGGTGTTCTGTGGCCATTTTTCACTTGGTATCTACTCACAAGGGGGCCCAGTGAAGGAATTAGCCTCGGAGTCCAAAGCTCCTTGCTCCTCCAAGATCTTGATGGTAGAATCCTATGTAGCTGCTATTTATCCAAGAATAGTTGACTAGTCCAAATAGTTTTTGTATGTGCTCCAAAACTCCAGGTGCCTCACAAACGGTGTTCAGAATCTCAAGAAAAGGGTCTCCTTTCCTTTCAGAAGTTGTTCTTTTCAATCAAACATTAGATGTGGAGAGTAAAGATTCTCAAGGTAGAGAGAAAGAAAGGAAGAGCGCCCAAAGATCCTAGAGTGAGAGAGAAGAAATGCGTGTATGTGTGTGTGTAGGGGAGAGCTCTTTCTGGAAGTCGGAACGCAGTTTTTCACAGCTTGAGAGCTCCTATTGTCTCCCCCTCTTGAAGACTTCCCTAATTAGTCTCTGTCTCTCCCTCTAGAGAGGCACAGAGGGAGAGTGAGAGACCAAGGGAGAGAGGAGGGAGGTCGGATGATTGTTTCAATCTTTGCCTCTGTTTTGTGCTGGATCACAAATTCCTGGTAGACCAAGAGCTTGAATTGACCACATGGAGTGGTCCCAAAAAGGTTTCTAGGCCAAATGTGTCACCGTGACATCGTCCGTCATAGTGCCGTAACTTCCCTATTAAGATATAGCCAAGGTCTAAATAGATGGGCAGCACTACACCAAATGTCAACTAATCAGCTTGACCCATCTGATCATACAGAGAAGGCAGCGACATTAGATGATATCACTAATACAAAAAAAGAGGAAGTGGTGGGATTTACCTTCTTAAGTGTTACAAAATATCTGGTTGGCTGTTCTCAGAGAATGTCATTGCTTCTTTCACAACCCAAGGCCACTTCACAAGACTTGCAAACAAAGGATCATCAAAAGAAAAGGAGGGAGGGGATACTAAAGACAACCAAAGCAACCATTTTGCCACAAAAGGATTGTTTATATCACATCATCAGTTCCTTATTCAGTTGCTGTTGACATAAATGATTTGCCATTGCTGTGCGCGCCCGACATCATCAGATGAGGCGCTCACTCTGCCAAACATATCAACTGACAAATACTTGCCTGTAATATGACTCTTAAATGCAAAGCCTCGCCTGTCCTGCCTTTCTCTGGAAAATATGTACTCTTCTGAATATGTATGGCTTCCTATCTCATCTATACACTGGCTATGTTCCCCTTGTCCTTCTTCTCTTGATGTTTGGGTGATCACATCTCCGTTTGACTTCACTTGGAGCAAGTTGGAAGTGCTCAAAGAACTGAACACAAACAGCTCTTCCACCCAATTGACCCTTTGAATCATGAACTGCAAGTCCACCATCTGTGAGCCCTCCTGTGGTGCTGACACAGTTCTTAAGCGAATTTCGTTTCTGTTTACCTCTGTGAATTCCAATTCAACTCTGCTTAGCTCATAATAGCCCTCGTTGCTGGCATCAACATTGTGAATCTGTGCTGCACCACTGCTGCTGTTCAGATCTCGTTCATGGCACACACAGAGATACTCGTCTTCGCATTTCATGATCACTTTCCTACGCCTCTTGATGGTGATACCTTCATCCTGCTGGCGCATAACTGTTTTGCCTGCGTCGCATCGTTTCATAATGGTGCCTTGTGTCTTGTGAACTTTGGGATGGTGTTGCTTATCAAAATCCAACAAATCATACCTGAAGAACGGGTCTTCTCTCTCGTTTTTTACAAAATGTATTTCCACATCTTCTCCTTCTCCTTCTCCTTCTGGGTGCTGAGAATCTTCATTCTCCCACAAGATTACCTCATCGTTGCTTCCTGCCATATTCTCTTCTTCCTCAACCTGCTCAACTCTGAATTCGTCGGTTTCTTCCTCTTCATCCCCATCTACAATTACAGTGAGCCCTTCTTTATGCCGCAGTGTTTTTCTTCGGTCTTCCTCTGTCCGCCATAAATCTAAACAAAGCAACAAACTAAAATACTTCATTGATTAGCCATAACTACGGAATCTGAAGAAGGAGAAACAAACCATCCAAGCGAAAGAGAAAGAGATGAACCTGAGGTTATCGTTCTCCTGTTGGGGAGGAACATAGGTCCAGGTAAGATTGACGTAATCATTTAACGACAGTTTCTTTGCTCCTCCACTCCACCACTTTCTCCAAAAGTTCTGTTCTATGAAACGCAGCAGTGGTTCAACATAGACGATTGGCTTTGCACTAGAGCCTGAAAATAAAGTCAATGTTACCGCTCTCCTTGCTAGGAACTGTGAGTGGCCTTCTTATGAGATACCTGAGCAAAATAAGGGACAGATGCCATCCCAATTAAGCAAGTGCTGGATTAGAGATGATAGCTGGACATGACCCTGGGCCAATACCTTCGTGACTTGCTTTTCCACAAACGTCTGGATGGTAATAAAATTTATTGCAAGCTTGAAAAATGATCAAGGTGAGGATGATATACCTGAGGACCCAGGATGATCTGCTTCTGGGAGTCAAGTAACCCCACAACTTTATCTGTCCTCTCCACAAAGTCAACGAATATGTGGCCGAACTCATTTGAAGAAAAGACTACCACTATTTGGCCCTCTCTTGGAGACAAGGAAAAGCACAGTAATTACAATATAATGTGTAATATTATGTGGTTCTGAAAAAGTTCAGTGGAACGGCAAGGGAAAGAGAAGTTATATCTTGAACTTACTTTCCTTTCATATTTTGGGGTATGTCAGCGATCCATGGATCCCATGAGAGTAGGTCGTCAACTATTCTTTCAGCCTCGCGTTCTACTTTGCCTGCATGGATAGTCACCTTTTGACCAATCCTTTCCGCCGAACGCATTACATTCTTGATTTTCTTTTTCCTATACATTGCTGTCTCCTTCTTTGTGCGATCAAATGGTGTCTCACACAAAATTGACAAGAGTTTCACTTCAAAATATATAGCCTTGCGCACAAGAAGTGCATTCCTCATCTCACAAAGAACTTCAATAGGGAAAAGACTATATGAGAAAAGGGAAAAGGCATGAAAAATAGGAGAGATAGGATACCCTTTCCACGATTACTCTGCGGGAAGCGAACTCCGATGGGGCTATTACTAGAATTCAAGGATCCAGCAGTATCACTCGACCTTGGTACACAAAACATTAGGCTAAGATATGCTATTTTACTGTTACGGAGTGAAGATAGATACCAGTAACCTCTGACCCAGAGAGCCTCAGTGAGGGATCGAGAGCGCCACGATCTGCAAACTGCACCCGCGCGCAGAAGGCTAAAATGATCAAGATGCGATAAAATCACCAGACTTATTTGTTCTCCCAAGACTTCCATTGGATCCACTATTAAAGCAGATAATGTGAACACTTAGGCAGAGGGCAGAATCGGTGACGCAGGCGAATGTCGTGTGAGATTGAAGTGATGCGTACCCAGAAAGTAAGGCGATTGATTAAAAGGGTTCAGCGAAGCAGTAAAGCGCTTAGAAAAGGCGTGTTCAATTCTACAGTTAGGCATGGTTCTTTGCAGCTTATTTGTTTTGATGTTTTAAAGGTCAATACTAAAGAATACAGTTTTTAAAAAAGCTAACAAGAGTGGGCAATACCTCTTTTCTAATAATGAATATCAAAAGGGACCGCTTTTCATTCCAATCAGTTTTTGTAAAGAGTAATGTCTCAAAGCAAGCACTTGCCAATCTTCCATAGTAATCTTGTTGCATGAGTTAGTTAAATCAAACAGAAACACCAAAGCATTAAGGTTTCTCATCAATGAAAGGGAAAAAAATACCTGGGTTGATGTGGTGATACAATATAAGCTTATCAAACAGAAAATAATTTTCAGCCAATTCCATCATTAACCGTTGCAAGTAAACATATGTTGCTATTCCCACACTGTGTGCTCACAAGAAAATTAAAAAATAAGAATAAAGAGTTGTTTATATGCATTTGTTTCTCTGCATTATTTCTTGCTTCTTACCTAAGTATAGCAGATGTCCAAAAAGGCAGATATTGCTTTCCCATTCCTGTCATACTTGTTTGCCTGAATATGTTGCTGTAGTCAAAACGCTCAATGAAGGTATCCTCTGCCAAAGCACGACTACCACTTTCTTCACAACCCCAGCCCTTCATAGCTATCATGACTAAGTCTCTTAACACATCCTGGGAAGAAATAGAAAAGTGAGACTCCATAGAGACAGCAAAGACAGTTGAAAGGAACAACTAGAGGAGGGAATGGAGTACCCTCATTTCTTTGTGTGGATTGGAATCTCGGTGTGCCCAAAAGGTGAGGTGGACAAGAATTGGCTCTTCATTTTCTTGACAGAAGATCGATGCAAGAAATCTTTCACAGAGTTGACTCTTTGAAAGCTGTTCCTTAATTTAAAAGGACATATAAAGGTTAAGAAACTGTTTATCAGGAAAGAACAAAATTTTGCTGTGCCAATGAAGGGCGAGCAAAGGGGCTGTGCACCTGTTGGTTTGCGTGTTGTTCTGTTTTTGTTGCAAGAACAGAACCCAATAATCATATAATTGAAATAGTTTTTCAGCACAAGAGCAAAAGTTACACTGCTGCAAAGAAACTATGCAGTGCAATGCATATTCACACCTCCACCAACATATCTAGTGTGTGCAGGTAAGATACCTTTGAAGCTGAGAAAAGTGGGTTGTGCAGCCATGAGGGCAGAGTGGTGTTTCTTAGTTGCAGTGCAGGCTTGGGTTGGGGAGAGCACACATCGGTAGCTGCGCGCGATGCAACTGCACACAAAGCGAGTCACGTCAGATGACCAGAGACTTGCCCTGTGCCAACGGTACCTGCGAAGGCCTAACCCCCCCAAAAAAAGAGAGCATTTGATGAGAACAATGCTTGGTGGCAGGTGTTGCCA